>CM042845.1:11799326-12033675 GCA_023653725.1 Bungarus multicinctus | reverse complement strand
GAAAGAAAGAACAAAAGAAAGAAGAAAGAAAGAAAAAATCACTGCTCAATGCCAAGAGAACTGCCAAGCCTGTGAAGTTATCCCAGAATCTTGTCTAAATGCCTGGAATACAGACATCCACCCACCCACCCACAAGGGGTGTGAGTCTCCAGCTACAGCCCAATTTCACAAACTGCAGCAGAAGCCTACAAAAAAAAAAACCCACAAAAGGCTAAAACTCTCTCAGCAGCCAGCTGGACCATCTCAGAAGGGAGGACGAGAGGCTTGCAGAGAGAGATGCATGGAATGTTTGCTTAACTTTGCATGGCATCCTCTCCAGAAAACCTCCAGCAGTCCTCAAAGGAAAAACATTCCAGCGCCACTCCTTGGGGGGGGGGGGCAGGGGGGGGGGAGGCTATATACGTGGATTGATTTCTGGAGATTGGGAAGCATCTAAGCCAGGAAAGTAGAGCTAAAAAGATCAACAGAAATTCCAGGAGTTTGGCAATTTGGCTCTGGGAATCAATCAATCAATCTGTCTGTAATTTTATCTTTCTATAAATCTATCTGTAATTCTATCCATCTATCATCCATCCATCCATCCATTCTTGATGAATGTATTTTTTTATGTACACTGAGAACTTATGCACCAAAGACAAATTCTTCGTGTGTCCAATCATACTTGGCCAATAAAGAATTTTATTCCATTCTATTCCATTCCATTCTGATTCTATTCTTCATCCAATATGTCTATTCTATTCCATTCTATTCTGATTCTATTCTATTCTAATTCTATTCTTTTCTTATCTTATTCTATCCTATCCTATTCCTTATTCTTCTATTCCTTATTCTATTCTAGTCTATATTCTAATCTATTCTCTATTCTACTATTTCATATTCTCTTTTCTTTTCTCTTCTCTATTCTATTCTATTTCTAACTCTACCTCAAATTCTATCCATCCAACCTATCCACCCACCGGTATCTATCAAGAGGATCCAGATTCTCAACTAAATTTACTTCTCTTTCCCATCCTGCTGTCCCCCTTCCCTTACGCCATCTTGGTTATCCACACCCCCAACCTCTGAAAGCCCCCTCCTCCAATCTGTGCTTCCTTCAATTTTTCCCCTTTGATCGTTTTCCCTTTTGGCGCCGGAAGAGACTGAGGTTACAGTACATTGCATATAAAACAGGGAGCAAACCCCACTCCCTTCTAGCACTGATGATGTTATCTAGTTGGGTCATGAAAGGTCTGCAAGAAAACAAGCCAGCTTAGAGAGCACCAAGGACCCCACAGGCCTCCTCCTCCTCCCCTTCTCCTTCACTCCACAAACCCCTGGTTGTTACCTAGTTGGGTAATGAAACGTCTGCAAGAAAACAGCCAGGATTAAAGACCACTAAGGACCCCACAATAGTAATAATAATAACAAAAAACTGTCTCTACTTCTGAATCCTTGGTGCACATCCCTAGTGTATCACACCACCAAATACATCCCTGTATAGCAGATAGTAGAGAATTTCTGCAGAGGGCTATTAAGGCGCTGGGTCTGGGGGATGCTATTCAGGGCGAGTTTCTTCCTTCAATACCTTTCTTCTCAACCTGATCCTCTTTTGCCATTTCCCTATTTAACTTGTTTATTCAAACATTTTCAATATTTGTTCTGCAGCCACCTGTCTCCTCCCAAGGACTCTGGGCTGTCTACAATTGCCAAGTGGAGCTGAGTAAAAAAGCCCATTGAAAAACCCGGAGGTAAGATGGGCAACCTCTGTACATTTTATAAATAAAAAGGAATAACATCCAACCGCACGACATGCGCTACGAGATTGCTTGCGTTGGGTGGGTGCAAAGCCTGCGGCTCGTTTGGCGTGCGGAAGGAACGCAGCACCCAGATTAAGGATCGACCCTGGGTTCGAATCCACCCACCCCACCCAATTGGGGTTTGTGTGCACATTGCACAAGCCCAAACCATGGGTGGGAGGGTGGGTGGATGGATGGATTCCAGCACTGGATCACAACCCGATCCCCAATGGTTACTTCTCCCCCCCTCCTCTGCCCTACCCCTACTCTTTTCTCTTTCCCCTGCCCACAACAAAACCCAAGTTTGTCTCCTTATGCTTGGGATTTACACTCCCCATATCCCCTCCAGAATAGGCAGTGCAAGACAAATGAAGGAGGAAGGAGGAAAGTAATGAAGGAAGGAAGGCATGAAGGAAGGTTGAGAAAGGAAGGAAGGAGGAATGAGTGAAAGAAAAGAAAAAATCACAAGGAAGAGCGAAAGAGGAATAAAGGTACGTAAGAAAAGAAGTGAGAAGGGAAGGAGGGTTGGAAGAAAGAAAGAAATAAATAAAGAATCCGAAAGTAAGAAATAACGAAAGAAAGAAAAGAAAGAAAGAAGAGACAGAAAAAAGAAAGAAGGGAAGGAACGGAAGAAACAGCAAGGAGGAATGTATGGAGGAAAGAAATCAAGAAAGAGAATGAAAGACGGGAAGGAAGAAAGGGAAGGAAAGAAGGAAAAAGGGAGGAAGAAAGAAAGAAAGAGAAGGAAAGGAACAAAGGAAAGGAAGGAAGGAAGGAAGAGATGGAAAGAAAGAAAGAAAGAAAGAAAGAAAGAAAGAAAGAAAGAAAGAAAGAAAGAAATAAAGAAAGAAAGAAAGAAAGAAAGAAAGAAAGAAAGAAAGAAAGAAAAGCTGTGGCAAAGATTACTCCCAAAATAAATAATGAAATAAAATAAAATAAGTTAGCTAGTAACTGCAGGGCGCAGGTTCCCATCCTATTCTGTCGGGTTCTACAAAAGGACCACAAAACCCACACTTTCCAAAAGCGCGGCGGGGACTCATGGGGGGATTTTGGAGGGGGGGGGCAGCTTTTATCCCTGCTTCCCATCCGCATAAAACCAGCCCCGAGCCCCCGCGGGGGACACTCACTCGTTCGCCCGCTCGCCTGCCCGCCGCCTCTGCTTTGACCTCGTTCAGACGTGTCTCCTTTTCTTTTTCAGCCGGAGAACCGCCCGCCTCCCCCACCCCGCCGCCGCGCGCGCGCGGATTGGCCGGCGGGCGCGTCACGTTTGTGCGGCCGCGCCCCGATTGGCTTTAGAGACGTTTCCCCCACCCCCAGCTTCCTTTTTTTTTTTTTTTTTTTCCCTTCCTCCGGCCCCGCTCCCTTTTTGCCTGGCAAGCGCTTCTTGCAAGAGCGGGAACGTGCGCGGTGTGTTGCGGGGGGAGAATTTTGGGCCTCCCCGGGAGCCGTAGGCCGGTCACGTGCTCTCGGGAGCCGCCGCTTCCTGGAGTGGGTTGGACTTGGCTCAGCCCCGGCCACAGGCGCTTTTTTTACGACACTTGCCGCCAAGCGCGGAAGCCGGGTCAGGCGGACCGGCGGGAGCGGTGAAAAAAAAAAATATGTACGGTGGCGCCGAGGAGGAAGATGCCGACTTCGTGTCTCCGACGGGGGGGTGAGAGCACGGGAGGTGGGTGGGGGGCTGTGGGCGGGACCGGAAGAGGAACTAGGTACTTCCGTTCGCTTGTCAAACCTGGGGGGGGCAACTCAGTATCTCTGAGCATGTGCAGAGGGCATTTAAAAAATTGGGGGCGGGGTTGTCTAAAATGCTGGGGTTCTGAGCCCAGAGAGTGCCCCTGAGCATGTGCAGAGGGCATTTTGAAAAAAAAATTGGGTTGTCTAAAAAGAGTGGGTTTCTGAGCCCAGAGAGTGCCTCTGAGCATGTGCAGAGGGTATTTTGAAAAGATTGGGGGGTTCTCTAAAAAGAGCTGGGGTTCTGAACCCAGAGAGTGCCTCTGAGCATGTGCAGGGGGTATTTAAAATTCTATGTGTGTGTTTGTGTATGACCTTCCGTTAGGGATACAGCAAGCTGCCTTCTCCCCATATATTTATCCAGGACAGGTTAGCCTTGTTTGTGTAATGTGGTTGGCATCATGGTTTGTAATTAACCCTGATTTGTGTTTGTGGCTTGGTGAGCTGTGAGGACCCAGACGGTTTGAATAGCTTGTAGTAGAATGTATTGAGCAGACTCAGTAATCAAGCTAAAGAGTGTGGCGTGAACCGAGACATTTATTTTTATATCTTATCTATCTAATATCTGCCTTTCATATTTTCTATCTAAATCTAATTCTATCTATCTATCTATCTATCTATCTATCTATCTATCTATCTACCTACCTACCTACCTACCTACCTACCTACCTACCTATCTATAATTCTATCTATGTTATTCTATCTGTCTATCTTATCTATCTTATCTATATCTATATCTCTCATCTCTAATTCTTTATATTGTTCTATATGTAATTCTATATCTAATCCTATCTATTTATCTATTTATCTATCTATCTACCTACCTACCTACCTATCTCTGTCTCTTATCTCTAATTCTGTCTATATCGTTCTATATGTAATTCTATATCTAATCCTATCTATCTAATATTTCTTAACCATCCGTCTCCCTATGTTCTCTCTCAAGTTGCCTTACCTTGCAAGATTATTGTCACCATAGAAGTGGGTGGGGTGAGGCATACAGATTTTGTTTCCATGGGGGAAACTGAATTAGACTTGACAAAGGGCTGCTTTTTATGATTTTTGATCCCGCTGCTTTCTGCATTTGTTAGAATGATAAGTTCAAGCATTGCGAAGCCATCCACTTTTCAGAGCAAGACAGGTGGCGAATAAATTTAATACAGAAAATAATAAGCAAGGATTCCCAGGCGGGTAGTTCACACATTGCATTAAGCTGTAACCTTGACAAAACTGACTTGGTCACTGGTACCCATTATGGCTGGTAAATCATAGATAATTGCTCAGCATAGCTTGTGAATGCAACCATTTGTAACTCAGTAAAACCACAGCCCCAGACAGCATGGTTGAATGTGTTGTGTGAGACCTGACAGTTGTATTCTGGATATCTGGAGGGTGCCAGGTTGGAGAGATTTATTTTAGTAAACATCAAATCCTAGATTCTTGTTTAAAAAATAGAAGCAGTTACTGGTTAAATAAAACTTAATGGTGTTTCTGTTTTCTTGGGTCAGTTGTACCATTTTTACAGAGGACAATTTTTTTCCTGCATCATGGAGGACCCATCTATTTCTCAAATTAATGATGTAAACAGGCATAATAAGTGTCAGAGAGATCCTTCTTGGTAATTGTGTGGTCTGTTCCTACTAAAGAGGCTGGGAGGGGAAATAATTATCTTGTCTCTGAATGTTGCAAGAATGTGCTTAGTTAAGCAAGCCAGCTTACAAGATTGTGCAATTAAAGGAGATTGGCCAGGTCAAAGGCTTGGGTAGAAAGAAGCTTGTATTGATTAGATTAGTGTTTGTGACTCCACTCACTTTGGAACTATGAGGTGGGGGTTTGGAAATATTCCTGCCTGTCATATTTTACCTGCATAACTTACATTATTCCAGGTTAAGCAGCATGCAGAGCACAGAAAAAGAATAAAATATTAAGCCAAAGCAATGAAAGGCATCGGAGAAAGAATTAAAACTTAGCTGCACAAATCACCCTTCTCTGCACGTCATTCTATGTTTTCCACCCCAAATTGGTTATGGGGGAACAGTTTGTTGGTTTGCAAGGTAGACTCTCAGGATCGTAGTTTGCTTAAATAGGCTTAAGGTAAAAAAAACAAGGATCTGGTTTTGCTTGTAGCCAAACATGTCAGAACTGAGCAGCTTTTGTCCTTGTCTGGAAATATGTGGCATGCATATGACTAAAGCTGATGACCTCATCCATACAGTACTTTCTCTGTTTTACTGAAGAGCATCACATGGAAAAACATTTCCTTCCAATTGGGGTCCAATAAATAAAATAACAGTTGGATGGGACCTTGGAGGTCTTCTAGTCCAATCCCCTATTCTGGCAGGAAATCCTATACCGTTTCACAGAAATGGTTGTTCAATCTCTCCTTAAAAACCTCCAGGGATAAAGCGCCCACAACTTCTGCAGGGAAGCCGTTCCACGGATTAATTGTTCTAATAAGAAATTTATCCTTAGTTCTAGGTTGCATCTCTCCTTGGTTAGTTTCCATCCATTCTGGCCTTGGGATTTTTAAATTTTTTAATCTGGTTTTAACTTTCTTAATTCCCTTATTTTTAATCTTTTGTAAGGGCCAATGTATTTAATTCTTTTAATTTTTAAATATTGTATGTGTGTTTTATATGTGTATTTTATTCTGGCTGTTCACCGCCCCGAGTCTCTTTGGGAGAAGGGGGCGGTATATAAATTTAAATAATAAAATAAATAATAAATAAATTGCTTCTTGCCCTGCCCTTAGATGCTTTGGGATATAAGTTGGCCCCTTCTTTTTTGTGGTAGCCCCATAGATACTTAGATAAATATACTTAAATAAAAGCACATTTCTGGATAGAATTATATCCTTCCCGGCTTCTAGGCAGGCAAGTTGGCACACACAGCTCCACAGAGCCTCATAAAGTAAATTACACTGAGAGTAATTGAACAAGGACTGTATAAATGAAGGATCAACCCAATCGTTAATTTAATTCCTGTGTCATTGGCAAGAGATATAAACTTGAAAAAGTTTATAGCTAACTGTACCGTACTGGTGCCGATAGTTTTGTATGGAAAAGACTCTTGGAGGGAGGGAAAAAAAACAGGATGGGAAGGTCAGCGGGAAATGTCATAACAGGGAAACTCCACAATTGCACTGCTGGTTGGATTTGCAAAAGAAAAGAAAGGATTTTGCAACCATTGGATGGTTTCCAACACGCAAAGATAGACAGACGTGAAGGTAATTCAGAATCAGCGTTCCCAGCCTTGCTTTTTGAGATAAGCTGGGACTACAACTCCCAGAATTCCTTTGGGCTTTGTTGGGTGGACTTCTTGCACTTTTCAATTTGGGGAAAGCTAGTGTTTGCCACCTTCTGCTCTCTCCCTCCCTCTCTCTTTCTCCTTTTCTCTCCCTCTCTTTCTCTCTCCCTCCCTTTCCCTCCTTCCCTCCCTCTCTTTCACTCTTCCTCTTTCTTTCTCTCTCCTCTCTTTCTCTCCCTCCCTCCCTCTCCCCCTTCTCTCTCCTCTTCAACTTTGGTGTCAAATATCCTTTACAGTATAGGAATGGGGCTGACAGGAGAGAAGGTAGGTCTGGAATTCCTCTCTCTCAGCTAATGTATTGGAAGACTTGGCTGCCCTGGAATTCTGCGGATCGTAGCCCAGAAAAAGTCTGCAGAATCTTAACATTAAGAAACGCTTCAACAGGATGTCAAGGATAGCTGCAAAGCTTGTTCCTTTTAATTCAGCTTTACTTCCTTTTTCTCTTCCCCCTCTTTCCTCCCATCCAGAGCTAGCTAAGCCAATGAGAGCCATGTGATGGGCCAGCTTTTTCGAGCCTGCAATCACGGGACACTTGTCTCACTTCCCTTAATTTCATGGTCCAGAAGAAGAAGGAGATAATAGATGATGTTTTCTTGAGTTGGAAGGCTTAAACTTTTTAAGTGGAAATGACTGCCCTGTATCTGCATGGATAAAAAGCCGCGGTTTTTATGGATTAACAAAATGCTTATTGTTATTATTGTTTAAAATGTGTATTAGCAAGCAGTGCAATTTTAAGTACCATCTCTTATTTTTAAATTCACCTGGCTATAGGCAGCCTCTTCCTCCGGTCTCGTTCCACAAAAGTCTATGCACCTTTGGACTTTCTGAATCAGTTCCCCCTGAATTTGGACTCATCTTAAAGCGGGGTGCCCAGAATTGGTCTCGGAGACTTACAAGAGGGTGTAACCAGAGCAGATCTTTCAAGCATTGGTGTACTGACCAATAGAGGAGAATATCCATAGCTCTCTGAGCTTGTTTTCTTGCAGACATCCCATGACCCAACTAGGTAACAGCATCAGTGCTAGAAGGGAGTGGGGTTTGTGGAGAAGAGAAAGAGGGGGGAAATTGTGAGGTCCTTGGTACTCTGAGCTTGTTTTCTTGCAGACCTTTCATGACCCAACTAGGTAACATGATCCGTGCCGTTTGTTCTCAGTTTATATTCTAGTGTCTTTCCCTGCCTGGATGGATGGGTGGGCAGTTTGAGAGACTCTTTGGTTGGGCTGTTTGCTTACTTGTTGGTCTGAAGTTAACCTTGGAGTTAATCTACGCTAACCTGAGTGCTGATTGCTGCTGGGGAGTGCTGGAACCTTTATTTCCCCCTTCTCTTTTGGCCTGGATGATCGTCCCTTTTGCACAATTGTTGTTAATGTCTGTGTGCCAGAGTGCCAGGCTTCTAGGAAATCCCCTGGCAATTTGGGGAGCTCGGCCTGGTGGTGCATGTTCAGATTTTCGTCGGCGTACTGACTTTTTGCCATTCTCCTTAAGTTGAGGTAGGAAGATACTTCCCCTCTACCTTTCCAAGGTCGCTCGGCAATTGCACAGACCCGATCTTGTGCAAATTCAGAAATGTTTTTTTTTTTTGTTGTTTTGGAAACCCGAGCTGACATTGTTAGCTTTCCAGCCCCGTCTGGCTGCTGATGCTTCAAGATGGGAGAAGGAGGAGGGGGGAAAATGTGATTATCTTTCAGTAAAACAGTCATGAAGGTTGTGAGTAGACAGAGGTTGACGGAGAGAGACACAACCGGGCGGAGCTGAAGGGGGAAAATGGCGGACTCATGGCGGACCGAGTATTTTTGGCAAGCTTCCTACGGGTCGGTTGGTTTGGCTTGGTTTTCTTTGGGGGGGTGTTGCGGTCCATTGGCAGCAGCGTCAGACAGTGGGGAGGACTTGGACGAGGATCCTGCATCCATTGTAGATATGGGGCCAGGATCATCTGGGAGTTATGTGCTGACTCTGGAGCCTCCAGAATCTGACAGCAGCGAGGCAGAGGAACAGCAGGAGCCTGTTCCCAGTGCGCGCATGCACAGAGCTGCCAGAAGGCCAGAACAGTTAAGACAAAAGAGGCGACTCGGAGGAAGGCTTGGAGGGGATTGGCCCTCCCCTAAGACATAAAGGAGGAGCAAAAGGACGGGAATCTTTGCAGGAAGCAACTTTGTTCGTACCGGTCAGTTTGAAACCTGAAGCTCCGTGTTGAATTTGTGCTCTGTTTTGGCCTCATATAACTAATTAGAAGTTTAGTCGCATTTCAAGGAAGATAAAGGTGTGTGCTTATCAGACTTATCCTGAAGGGCTTTGGCAGATTTTCATGGGACTATTTACAAACTGAGAATTTTAGTCATTTTAGAATGACTAAAATTCACAGCTGTTGAAATAAAAAAAAAAGGGTTTGGGGACTAACGTGTGTTTGTTAGTGTCTCCATAAGCCTTGGTCAGAAAATGGGGGGGGGAAGCGGCTATGTTTTGGTGTGAAAGTTGTTAAAATTGCTCTTCAGTCCCAGAATATTTAGGGGTGCCTGTTTCGCCCTAGAACTGAATATTTGGGCTTGGCGATTGGATTTAGCACTGATTCAATGCGCGTCTTTTGGGATTGATTTCACTGCACACAAGTCTCTAGCTCTGAAGAATTTGAATAGGACCGGGTTTCAAGGCAGAGTGGAATTCTTTAATGATTTGGGCATAGGGTGACTCAGTATGGCGCCGGTCCTCATTGTTTTCCTTCACCTCCCAGTGAGCGTGTGTAGATGCTTGACGGAAGATCCTGTAAAGTTGCATATAATTAATTTGGAGAGTGCCTGGTTGGCTTAGGGTTCTGGCTGGTCATGGCTATCTTGTGATGTGTGTGTGTGTGTTTTTTCTTCCCTAAATTCCTAGCTTCAAAAATGTTAGTTCGAAGGAAATCAGAAATTCCTCATTGCAGGTAGCATGAAGCAGGTTGTAGGTGGAACTCCGGAGCTGTCCTTGTTTCATTGAACTGGAAATTTTTTAATTACATGCAATACAACCACTTCATATTTGCTCTGAAACAAATTTGTTATAGGTGTTCGCATCTTTGGTGCATTTTGGCAGACGTTTCATGACCCAACTAGGTAACATCATCAGCACTAGGGAGTGTAGCTTGCTCCCTGTTTATATACAGTAGCTTTGAGTTTGGTTTTTTTTCTGGCAGACGTTTCATGACCCAACTAGGTAACATCATCAGTGCTTGTGAGTGTAGCTTGCTTCCTATTTATATGCAGTAGCTCTTTTTTTTAATATATATATATATATTAATATAATCATTCCATCTTACCTTTGTTAAACAATAATCAAAATTACAACATCCTTCATCGCATATTAATTCTGCAATATTTAACATAGTAATGTTCCACATATTAATTATACAATATTAACATAGTGATATTCAACACACTAGTCATAGTATTTACTTATCTCTTTTAACATATCTTCTTTATTTTGTTTCCCTGTTTCTAACTTCCATTACATGCAATATCTCTGAGTTTGATTCTTTTCTTGCAGATATTTCATGACCCAAATTAGGCAACATCATCAGCTCCTTAGCATTGATGATGTTACCTAGTTGGGTCATGAAACATCTGCCAGAAAACATCCAAGCTTCAGAGAGCCCAAGAACCTTTGAGCTACTAATATTCTCCTTTATCAGTTCTCATCTTTATTTAACTGAGCATTTCTCTCCACCCCCTTCTTTCTGTAGGGCCAGGCTGGCCTCTCTCTTTGGCATGGACCAGACATCCTCTGGAACTGGGAATGAATTTTTCCAGTATACAGCACCCAAACAGCCTAAGAAAAATCTACCGGCCGCAGGTAAGTAATGGTTGGCCAAAATCCAGAATGCTTAGTCACAATGACCGTGCCTCTTTTTTCCAGTGGGGAATGAAATGGCACCCCATCCCCGGATGGATCTGGCTGGGATTAAAGATCTGGAAATGCTGGGGAAGAAGCCCTTCAACTTTGTGGGTCCGTGACCCCCTAAATCAATTAAAGTGGGGGGGGGGCTCTGTTGAATATAGGTAGCCCTCGGATGTATGGCCCACAATTTCAGACGGTAAGCAAGACATTTAGGGAGCTGGGTTTTGTATTCTTTGCAACATGTGTAGATAGATAGATAGATAGATAGATAGATAGATAGATAGATAGATAGATAGATAGATAGATAGATAGATAGATAGATAGATAAATATGACGATAGATAGAAAATTATAGTGATAGATAATAGATATAGAGAGATGTGATAGATCAATGAGGGTAGATATAGTGATAGATATAGAAAGAGGTGATAGGTAGGTAGGTAGGTAGATAGAGGTAGACAGACAGACATAGATTTAGAAAGATGGAGATAGAATGAATGAATGAATGAATGAGTGAGTGAGTGAGTGAATGAATGAATGAATTCTTTATTGGCCAAATGTGATTGGACACACAAGGAATTTGTCTCGGTGCAAATGCTCTCGGTGTACATAAAAGAAAAGATACATTCTTCAAGAGTCAAGAATCATCAGGTCCAACACTTAATAATAGTCAAAGGGTACAATAAGCAATCAAATCATACTAGGAAACAATCAATATAAATCGTAAGGATACAAGCGACAAAGTTACATTCATACAGTCACAAGTGGGAGGGGATGGGCGATAAGGAGTGATGAGAAGATTAATAGTAATAGTAGTGCAGACTTAATAGATAGTTGGAGGGAATTATTTGTTTAGCAGAGTGATGGCATTCGGGAAGAAATAGTCCTTGTGTCTAGTTGTTCTATTGTGCAGTGCTCTATAGCATTGTTTTGAGGGAAGGAGTTGAAACAGTTTATGTCCAGGATGTGAGGGGTTTGTAGATATTTTCACAGCCCTCTTTGTGACTCGTGCAGGATACAGGTCCTCGATTAAAGGCAGGTGGGTAGCCATTGCTATTTTCTGCAGTCCTGATTACTCTCTGGAGTCTGTGTCTCTCCTGTTGGGTTGCAGAACCAAACCATAGAGGAGCAGATGACAGACTCCATCCTTCCTCTGTAGAACTGGATCAGCAGCTCCTCGGGGCACTTTGAGCTTCTTGAGTTGGCGCAGGAAGAACCTTCTCTGTTGGGCTTTTTTGACCAAGTTCTTCCCTTGTCTGCTGCCTCAGGTGCTGGCCCTCCCACGCAGAAGCCTCCTCCACCTGCGCCCTCTGTCTTCGTAGCCACCGCCGTTCACGCCTACCGGTTGTAAGTCCTGTGTTGATTGGAAGTGCTCCTTCCTTGTAAGGGCATGTTTGCCCTTATGCATTTTCTGTGCTGGGGGAGGAGGCCTCCATCGTCCGACCCCCCGAGCGACAGAGAGTCTAGGAGACAACAATAGGGTTGGAAGGGACCTTGGAGGTCTCCTAGCGGTAATTAGAAGTTTATATGTAAAAGGACCAGAAGCTGAGAGACTCTTCCTGTCTCCTTGCAGCACAAACGGGACCTACGTGAAACAGGGCAAATATGGAGCAGCTGTGGTGGGATGTCACACCACCCAGGAGGTAAGAAGTGGGATTAATGCTTTCCTTTGCATCCTGCTTTGCATCTGTTTCATCTCCCTCCCTCCCTCCCTCCCTCCCTCCTTTCCTCCCCATCTCCATCCCATCTGCTTCCTTTCTTCTTCCTTCCCTCCTTCCCTTCCACTCATTCCCATCTTCCTTCCTTCCTTCCTTCCTTCCCTCCTTCTCTCCTCCTTCCTCTCATTCCTTCTTCCTTCCTCTCTCAGAATATTTCTCTTCCATATTTTTCTCTCTTGATCCTTCCTTTCTCTCTCTCCTTTCCCCTTCCTTCCTTCCCTCCCTCCCTCCCAACCTCCATCACATCTGCCGCCCTCCTTCCCTTCCTTCCTTCCTCTCATTCACATCTTCCTTCCTTCCTTCCTCCTTCCCTCTTTCCCTCCCCATCTCCGTCCCATCTCCTTCCTTCCTTCCCTCCCTCCTTCTTGGTTGAATCATAATTCTAAACCTATCGAAACCTGACTGTAGTTGATGGCTCATAATTAGACTTAAGATGAGAATGGCTGCTGCGCCCTTCAAACATTCTACCTTGACAGGTATTACTCCTATATCTATTTATTTTACTATGCCTGCAGCTACCTGTGAAAGCTACTGACCGAAGCTTAATCCTGGTTTATTGAGTCAGTCTCGGTAGGCTGGATTCATGGCAGGCAATAAGCCAGAGCCAGGCTTTCAACTTGAAGTGATAGGTTTTACATTACACTTTAAACCTGAATTAAATACGATCTTTTCCACATGAATGTAGTTGCTGTGTCTGCTCCAATCTCTGAACATCCCTTGTTTTTTTCTCCTCTCCTTCCTCTTTTCCGTGGTGTATGGAATCCAGTACAGGATCCTGCTTTATATCAACCAGCAGCAACAGATCACCAGTGCAAGAATCCACCCAGGCTTTGTATTCACGGTAAGCCTTGGTGGTTAAACGTTGGGAGAAACTTTGACATCGATCTGAAAGCATGTCCTGAAGTCCCCGGTTGATTAATAGCAAAGATTAAGGAATCGAGTTAATTAGCAGCAGAGATTCTGGGCCCTGCAGCTTTTCACTGTGTATTATATACCAGCCAGAATTGATGTGTGTTCTTTTTATTGTTTATCTAGATCCAACCCAACAACTATGGAACATTTTACGATGATCAGAGGCAAAACTGGTCCCTCATGTTCGAATCTGAGAAAGCGGCAGTGGAGTTCAGCAAGCAGGTGCCCAAAGCTAGTCCTACCCTTGGGCAAAATGAAAGGGCTGTTTTGAGTGGCTACCCTGTCCTTCTTTATCTTTTATCTTCCTTCCCTTCCTCCCCATCTCCATCCCATCTGCTACCTCCTTCCTTCCTTCCTTCCTTCCTTCCTTCCTTCCTTCCTTCCTTCCTTCCTTCCTTCCTTCCTTCCTTCCTTCCTTCCTTCCTTCCTTCCTTCCATTCTCATCTCCCTTCTTCCTTCCTCTCATTCCTATCCCCTTCCTTCCTTCCTACCTTTCATTCCCATCTCCCTTCTTCCTTCCTTCCTTCCTCTCATCCCCATCCCCCTTCCTTCCTTCCTTCCTTCCTTCCTTCCTTCCTTCCTTCCTTTCATTCCCATCTCCCTTCTTCCTTCCTCTCATTCCTCTCATTCCCATCCCCCTTCCTTCCTTCCTACCTTTCATTCCCATCTCCCTTCTTCCTTCCTTCCTCTCATTCCCATCCCCCTTCCTTCCTTCCTTCCTTCCTTCCTTCCTTCCTTCCTTCCTTCCTTCCTTCCTTCCTTCCTTCCTTCCTTCCTTCCTTCCCTTCTTCTTCCCTCTCATTCCCATCCCCTCCCTTCCTCCCTCCCTCCCTCCCTCCCATCTCCTTCCTTCCTTCCTTCCTCCCTCCATTCCTGGATGCTGCAATGCTCTTAAGTCCAACGGAGTGAATCAGAGCTGGGTTCTTGTCACCTACAGCTCTGCCTCGCCAAGTATAACAGCAGCCCGTCCCCTAATTCGGTGACGTGCCAGGACCTCATCCTCGGAGACGGCCCAGCCGTGGAAGTGGGCGACGCCCTCGAAGTTGCCTTCACCGGCTGGCTCTTCCAGAACTCTGCCCTGGGGCAGGTAAAACCTGGGAGAAAAGAAGGGACCTTGTGGGGGAAGCTCCCGATCCCGCCCTCTTTCCCACATCCCGTTGGCATTTTACTCTTACAGGTGTTCGACTCCAACGTGAACAAAGAGAAACTCCTCCGCCTGAAGCTGGGCTCCGGCAAAATCATCAAGGTGTGAGCGATGCACTCCTGTTTCTTGGGGCTTTGGGTTTTTTGAAACGCCCGGCTTTCCCAACGCTCGGCTGGGTTGCGGAGTAGCTTTTGCTGAAAGGGAAAAGTTTGCCCTCAGATCCTTGTGTTTGTGGTCAGAGGGTGGTCCTCTCGAATTGGGAAGGTGGGGGATGATAACTGAACACTTGCAGGTAATTGCTAAATCAGCCAGCACTGATGACGTTACTCAGTATGGTGATAAAATGCCTGCGAGAAACAAGCTCAGAGAGCATCAAGGGCCACACATTCTTCCCCCTGCTTTTATTCACGTACTCCACTCACTTCCAGTATGGATGATGTTGCCTAGTTTGGTAATGAAATGTCTGCAAGAAAACAACCAATGTCAGTCAGCACCAAAGACTTCTTCCTCCTCTCCACACATCCTACTCCCTTCTAGCATTGATGATGATACCTAGCTGGGTAATGAAACACCTGCAAGGAAACTCATCCCTGCATCCCACTCTCTTCTAGCACTGATAACGTTACCTAGTTGGGTAATGAAACGCCTGCAAACCCCCCCCCCCCCCCACCAAACTCAGAACCAAGGACTCCACAGTTCAACCCCGAGCTACAAATATTTGCTTCTACTGGTATTTGCTAAATCAGTGTTTCTCAACTTTGGCAAGTCTACAACAGGTGGACTTCAACTCCCAGAATTCTCCAGGCGCCATGTTGACAAGTTAAAGTTGACCCATCATAAAGTTGTCAGGGTTGAGAAACTGTGTGCTAAACCGAAGGAAGGAAACGGTAGCTGATAAATCGCCCTTCACTCCATAACCCTAATTCAGGAGTTTTCAAACTTTTTCAGACTTGGGAAAGTTGAATTATTTGTCTAGTTGACAAATAGTAATAATCCTGGATCCAGAGACAAAACTCAACTGGCTGCATTGAACTAAACATCCCAACCCAAACTAGATAATACAGATTGAAAAAAAAAAAAATCTCTCCTAGGCTGAGCTAGAAAAAGGGGAGCAGGAACCCCTTCCATATAATTTAAAACCCTTTTTTTTTTCCTCTCAGCTTTAAAGAGAGTGAGTTAAATCTCAGCTGTTCATTGTATGACTTTCTGGTTTTTTCCCCCCCCCCCACCAAAGGGCTGGGAAGAAGGGATGCTTGGTTTGAAGAAAGGAAGCAAGCGTTTTCTAGTTATCCCTCCAGCCCTGGCTTATGGGTCTCAGGGAGTAGCGAATCGGGTACCTCCAGATTCCACGCTGGCCTTCGAGGTGGAAGTCAAGAGGGTAAGTTTTGTTTGGGGGTGCCAGGTGTGGCCTTATGTAGCTCTGTCTGTCTAGAAAAGAGTGCAGAAAAGAGCAACCCAGATGATTAGGGGACTGGAGGCTAAAACATATGAAGAGAAAAAAAAACGGTTGCAGGAATTAGGTATGTCCAGTCTAGTGCAGTCTTCCAATATTTGAGGGGCTGCCCCAAAGAAGAGGGAGTCAAGCTATTCTCCAAAGCCCCCTGAGAGGCAGGACAAGAAGCAATGGGTGGAAATTAATCGAGGAGAAAAACAACTTGGAACTAAGGAAAATTTTCCTGACAGTTAGAACAGTTAATCCTCTAGAAGTTGCAAATGCTCCAACCCTGGAAGTTTTTAAGAAGATGTTGGATGACCCTTTGTTTGAAGCGGTGCAGGGTTTCCTACCTAGGCAGAGGGTTGGGCTAGAAGACCTCCAAGGTCCCTTCCAACTCTTTTATGCTGTCCCATGCCCCCATCTTTCTTAGGTGAGATTGGCCAAGGAGGCTGCTTCAAACGAGCAACATGGGGCCCCCAGAGACTCCCTCGCGCCCTCTCCAGGACCAAACACCGAACACCTTAGCGCCGACCCTCCAGGGTTGCCTCCCGGCACGCTACCCCCGAAGCCTGGGTGAGTTACCAGTTTGGGTTGGATTTTTCACTCCTCTCCTGCACATTAATGTCTTTTTTTGGGCAGTTTTCTGCTGCTGTTTGAGAAAGAACGAGGGAGGCTAGTCACTGTTTGTATTTAATTCAGAGGCTGTAGGGCAATGCTTCTCCTCCACCTTGGCAGCGTTAAAGACAGGTGGACTTTTAACTCCTCCATCCTGACTGGGGAATTCTGGGCATTGAAGTCCACCCACCTGGAATAGAATAGAATAGAATAGAATACTTTATTGGCCAAGTGTGATTGGACACACAAGGAATTTGTCTTGGTGTAAATACTCTCAGTATACATAAAGAAGGGACATTCGTTAAGAATCAAGAATCATAATGTACAACACTTAATGATAGTCATAGGGTACAATCAACATCAAATCATACTAGGAAACAGAGGATACAAGCAACAAAGTTATAGTCACAAGTGGGAGGGGATGGGTGATAAGGAGTGATGAGAAGATTAACAGTAATAGTAGTGTACACTTTGTAAATAGTTGAACAGTGTTGAGGGAATTATTTGTTTAGTAGAGTGATGGCTTTCGGGAAAAAACTGTTCTTGTGTCTAGTTGTTCTAGTGTGCAGTGCTCTGTATAGCTTCGTTTGGGGGTAGGAGTTGAAACAGTTTATGTCCAGGATGTGAGGGGTCTGTAAATATTTTCACAGCGCTCTTTTTGACTCATGCAGTATACGGGTCCTCATGGAAGGCAGGTGGGTAATAATTGTTTTTTCTGCAGTCCTAATTATCCTCTGAAGTCTGTCCTGTTGGGTTGCAGAACCAAACCAGACAGTGATAGAGGTGCAGATGACAGACTCAATCCTTCCTCTGTAGAACTGGATCAGCAGCTCCTTGGGCACTTTGAGCTTTCTGAGTTGGCGCAGAAAGAACATTCTTCGTTGTGCTTTTTCGATGACGTTTTTGATGTTAGGTGTCCATTTTAGGTCACGTGATATAGTAGAACCTAGAAATTTGAAGCTCTCTACGGTTGATACTGTGTTGTCTAGTATTGTAAGAGGTGGTAGTATGGTAACTGAGAAGTAACTTGAGGTTGAGAGAATCATGCTACGGGCTTTTAAAATTCTGAAAAGAGACCTCCTACCATCCTCAGCGGTTCTAAAATTGTCCCTTTTATGCCATAGGGAGCCAGCTGTGCGGGCCAAATCCAACTCTCTCAGTGAACAACTAGCGGTAAGTCAGCTTGCTTTCTCCATTTTGTTTTGCTTTTTTTAAATTTCAGGGTTTGATCTAAACCAGTGGTGGGTTTCCAAAATTTTCCCTACCGGTTCAATGTGCACGCGGATGCGCCAAGGGCTCAAATACTGACCTCTGTCAAGGCTGGATAGCTGCCTGGAGTGTTTTTAAGCTCAGCTGAGGCGCGGCGATAGCGCGAATCAGCTGAGCTTCGCACGCGTGCAGCAGAAACACAAAGCTCTCTCAACCTGGTTGATGTCAGGATTCCGGCAACCGCCCTAATTAAATCATGATCCTCGAGCCAAACTTCAAAAAACTTCAGAGGGTTTATTACGGGCGACCTACTGGCGCTGCCCTGTATGAAGCCAACTCTGGCACACGTCATTTACAGTCCCCTGTGACCCTATTTTCCTCCCTTCCCTCCTTGGTGGGTCATAAATCAGATTCACCAACTGACCACTTTCACAGGCTGGGTGTCATCAATCACGTTGTCCAATTAAATTTATTCTCAGGCAAAAGCTCTGGTATTTTAGTTACAACCTTTTTAAAGATCAAGAGTTGGAATCTCCTTTCGTTTTGCTGCACTGCTCTTCCAGATTTCCTTCCTCCTCTCCCCTGTATTTTTTAATAGCAACTATTAAAACAGACATAGGAATGTTTTATGAATTGACAGGTGAGCTGCCTGGAGAGTTTTTAAGCTCAGGTAATCTGCTCTTCTGAGTGAATCAGCTGAGCTAAAAACCAAGGAAATATAGGGCAGGGCCCAGCCAGAGGTGATATTTGCCAGTTCTCCGAACCAGTCAACATTTTTGATACCAGTACACCAGAACCTGGCTGAACCGGCTGAATGCCACCTCTGATCTAAACTCTGTTCCCCTTAAATTGAATATTTTCTGACTTCTGCTGTCTGTCAATGTGAACTCATTCTGACTCCCTGGAAGGAATCCATTTTGAATGAAGTGAGGGACTCGATGCTGCCTGTTGAAAGATGGTTTTTACAGGCTGAGCTCAGGAAATTGTGATATTTTCTCTCAATGTTTCCTTTGTTTTGTGTGTTGTTTCTCTCTCTCTCTCCCCCCCCTCTTTCTTTCTTTCTTTCTTTCTTTCTTTCTTTCTTTCTTTCTTTCTTTCTTTCTTTTTCTTTCTTTCTCTCTCTCTCTCTCTCTTTCCTTCCTTCCTTCCTTTCCTTCCCTCCTTCCTTCCCTCCCTCCCTCCTTCCTTCCTTCCTTCCTTTCCTTTCCTTCCTTCCTTCCTTCCTTCCTTCCTTCCTTCCTTCCTTCCTTCCTTCCTTCCTTCCTTCCTTCCTCCCTCCCTCCCTCCCTCCCTCCCTCCCTCCCTCCCTCCCTCCTTCCTTCCTTCCTTCCTTCCTTCCTTCCTTCCTTCCTTCCTTCCTTCCTTCCTGTCCCATATCAAGAACCCCGACATGGCAAAAGCGAAGCTGATTTCACGAATGGCGAAGATGGGCCAGCCTATGCTGCCTTTCCTTTCTGGTTCGGCCCAGTTGGACTCAAGTGATTCGGAGATCGAGGTAGGTGGGTGAGTGGGCCTTCGGAATTTGGAGGGGTGGAGGGAAATCATCCTTACTGCTCCCAAGGATCAACGTAGCTCCAAAACTGGGATGAGTGCTGAGAAACCATTCAATGGATTCTTCTTCCCCAATTCAAACTTGACAGCTTTAAAGACTTGTGGGCTTCCAACTCCCAGAATTCCTCCTCCTCCAGTCAGGTTAGCTCAGGAGTTCTGGGAGTTGGAAGCCCACAAGTCTTAAAACTTGCCAGATTGTAAGAAGACCCTTGCTTTAGATTGTTGAGGTCAGCCGTATTTTGTTATACTATGTAATTTACCATTTTATCATAAGCTGCCTTAGAGTCAGATGGGTAGCTATATAAATTGATTGATTGGTTGAGGATTGATTGACTGACAGGGTGGATGGAAGGAAGGATGGATGGATGAGAGAAACAATTAGGGAAGGCATGAAAAGAGACAGATAGTTCTCAATTTACAGCTGTATTTGAGCCTGCAGTTAAAGATCATAAATCAAGGAAGAATGGATGGAGAGATTCAACCTAGAAACAAGGAGAAATTTTCTGACAGTGAGAACAATCAACCCATGGAACAGAAGTTGCCTTCGGAAGTTGTGGGAGCTTCATCCCGTGAGGCTTTCAAGAAGAGACTGGACTGCCATCTGTCAGAAACGGTGTAGGGTCTCCTGCTTGGGCAGGGGGTTGGACTAGATGACCCACAAGATCCCTTCCAACTCTGTTAATCTGTTAAAACTTATGTGACCGTGTCCCAATTTTACATCATTTATTTTGTGCTGCCTTCAGAGTGGTGCATTAAAAGGAGGAAAGTGGTTTAGGATGACAAGGGAAAACTTAATGCAAAGCCTCCCCCGGTGGATGTGTCTTTCAGGACCCCAACACTTTGCGAGAAGCTGCTCACCCCGTCACATCTTCTCCGCTGAAACCATCCTCCCCAGCCGCTCTTCCTCAGATAACAGCCCAAGGCACGTAAATCCATTTACTCTCAGTCTGCATTTCATTTTTAACCTACGTTTCTTAGTGTAAAATAGTTGTGTGTATGTGTGTGTGTGTGTGTGTGTGTGTGTGAAAATCAATGCCTTCCCTGGACCCTTGTGGCTTTGACATTATGTTAGCATGTTGTCCGCAGGCTCCTCATAATTCCAGTGGGACCAGCGGGACTAGAAACTTGGTTGAAGAGCGTAAAACTTCTTCCCCTTGTCTGTGCATTCTGTAGAATTGCTCTGCACTGCAGTTGGCTACTTTTCCTGGGTGTCTTGAGTTCAAGAACCCACCAAAAAAACCACCTTAAGAATAATTATTTCTAGGGTTTTTTCTTTCTGATTTCTGCATTGGCTTATTTTTGGGATACTACCAAGATCAGACTTGGGTTCTAGAACTGATCCAGAAACCACCTTCAGAAGAATTGTTTCTAGTTTCTTCTGGTTTCTACATTGATTTATGTTCTGGATACCACCAAGATCAGACTTGGGTTCTAGAACCGATCCAGAAACCACCTTCAGAGGAATTATTTCTAGTTTATGTTCTGGATACCACCAAGATCAGACTTGGGTTCTAGAACCGATCCAGAAACCACCTTCAGAGGAATTATTTCTAGTTTCTTCTGGTTTCTACATTGATTTATGTTCTGGATACCACCAAGATCAGACTTGGGTTCTAGAACCGATCCAGGAATCACCTTCAGAGGAATTATTTCTAGTTTCTTCTGGTTTCTGCAGACCTATGCTTATCTAGCTCTTGCATTGACTCTACCTTTCCCAATTGCGTGACTATTCAGGGTCTCCCATTTTATTTTTCCAGGGCCCCAGATAACTGCTCCTGGACTCCAGGTGTCCTCACCTGCTATGATGCCTACAGCCTTGCATCCTCACCCAGCTCTCCCTGGGTCTTCTCAGAGCCTTCAGGTATGGATATTGATGGGTCTGGAACTCTGGAACCAGGTTGTAAGTAGCTTTGAACTGTCACTAAGCAACCAGCCATAACTCAAGAACTTCCTAGGGTGGTCATCAAACCTCTTAAAATTCTTCTTCTTTGAGCTAAAAGGTTTCCGGACTCGAATTGAAAGCTTTAGGGCTAAAAAGATCTTTCTGTCTTACTTCACCCTTTTAGGCCTACACAGGGATGAACTACGCCTACCCACAAGGCCCTGCGGCAGCTTCCCAGCTCCAACCTATGGGAGCCATCTTTCCTGCTCCTTTCCAAGGTAGGCCAGGGCTTACAGAGCGCTCTGTGGCTGCACGTAGAATGCTAAACCAGGATTAGGCTGAACAGCTTACCCCCCCCCCCAAGAGAGATATGAGTGGTTTCTACCGAGTTTCCCCGAAAATATGACCTACCCTGAAAGTAAGCCCTAGCTTGATTTGTACACGTGCACCCAATATAAGCCCTAATTAAGACCCCGCCCACTCCAGGGTGCACAGGTAAAAATTAAGTTAGAGTGGGGGGTGGGGTGCAGAGGGCGGAGCTGCCCTACTACTTACCTTCAGGCAGTTATAGCCAGGCCTCGCACTCCCCAACACCTGCCTTGCTGGCCCATTTCTTCTACACCTCTGGATCAATCCAGAGTTCTGTTATCGGCTGCAGAGGCCTCTAGGAAAGCTTTGCCGGTCGAAGAAGTTCCTGAAGGCCTCATGATAGCAAAAAGGAGGCCAGGAGCGACCTGGGCAAGTGAGACGAGTCAGTGGATGATCACCTCTCCGAAAATAAGACCTGGTGCCTTTGTTTTTTGGTGGCAAAAAAGTATAAGGCAGGGTCTTATTTTGGGGGAAAGACAGTACCAGTGCCGTGCTATCTGACGGAGAATCAGAACGTGGATGTCATAACCTTGCCACTGCTAGAATTCTCAAGGCTTAAGGAGGGATCCTGTTGATTGTGAATCAGAAATGTCCAGCTTTTTGCTTGACCAGTGAGTGTTTTGACCCAGAGTCTAAAAGGGCAGCAGTGGCCGTCATCCTACTAAGCGCTATCGGGAGATCTGCCTTCAGACGTTGTGATTGATCCATCCCTGGAGGCTTTTAAAGAGAGACTGGATAGCCATTTGTCTGAAATGGTGTAGGATCTCCTGCTTAGCAGAGGTTGGGGTAGAAAACCTTCAAGTGTTGTGGCCTGTCGGCTTCCGTCAGCCCTCAAGACGGAGAGTCAACATCCCCCAGGTCTGGAGTGGCTGATGAGGAAGAGGAGGAACGGCTGAATCCAGTGCCTGACGCATGGGATGCACAGAAGGCAGAGGAGAGGAGAGCAGTGGAAATCTATGAGCCGGTCCTTGGGACGGAAGAGCCCCTGCTGTTATCAAAGCTCCATCTAGCTCTGGGGATAAAAGGCAGGGGTCGTGTTTGGGAAGCTGGGTCAGAATACCAAGGTCCCTTCCAACTCTCTTGTTCTGTTCTTCCTGATCTTTTAATGGTCTTCGATGTCAGTGGAGATTCTCAGTCAATCCAGATGACGTCTCAAAAATGCAACTGGACTTTCAATTTTTCTTCTTCCCTTCAAAAATGTTTCACTTCTCATCCAAGAAGTTTCTTCAGCCAGAACTGAAGAAAGCCCCCCCAAGAAAGTCCAGTTGCATTTCAGAAAGAAATGCAAGTTGGAATGAGAAGTTCTATGGATGTTAAATATTGATCTACGGTAGGATAGCCTTTGAGGCATAATCCTTTGGGGAGAATTTTTGGGAGAGCCAGATGTTGGCAGGAATGAGGGTCCATAGACTTCAGGTTCTGGAGAACTTCCTCTCTTCCTGTTGCCTTATGCAAGTTCCATATTACCGGTCATTAAAGTTGGAAAGCTTTAGAAGAAGCCCAATCCATAGACCTAATATCTCATTTTTGTTCTGCAATTGCCAACATTTTTATTGATGGATTCTCTTTCTGTTTTTCTACTCTGTTCCTGATGCTTTCGATTGCTCTCCAAAAACTGTGTTTACCGTTTCCTTCCAAAGCAGCCGGTGATATTGGTTCTTTCTTAATGACGGAAGCAAGACAACAGAACACCGAAATCCGCCTTTCTGTGGGCAAAGTGGCTGACAAAATAGACCAGCTAGCTGCTAAGGTAACATCAAAGTGATGAGGTGAAAGCTTGTGTAACAGGATTTGCTTGTCTACAAACCATGCTGATTAGTCTTTCTTCCCAATTCAGCTGGCCAGATGTTCTGGAAACTCACAAACCTACTAGCTAGTAGGCAACTTGGCTATCTCACGTTGAATTGTGGAGTCCTTGGTGCTCTCTGAACTTGGTGGCTTGCTTGCCAACTTTTCATTCCCCAACTAGGCAACATCATGAGATGTTGCACTTAGGATTCCACGATTCAATGCTGAGCTGCTACCGATAGTGTCTTCTATTGGAATTGGCTGTCTTTTTCTGATCAACTCTTTAAGTTGCTTCTCCTCCTCACATCTCCTTTACAGTGAGTTCTGTGTGGGTTAGAGGCTGGGATCATGGATTACATTCAACTATAACATCGTGGGTGAATCCCATCATGGTTTAAACCACTGAGGCTCCTTTGAATGCATCATAGCTACTGGGGATTGAATGAGATACCTTAGCCAAGGTGTGATCCAAGACCTCCTCTTTATCTCACAGGTGGAGGAGCTGCAGAAACAGAATTCTACCCAAAGCTTGTTACCAGGTATCTCTTCCATTACAATGGAGACAACCATGATTATGACCAACATCCAGCGCATCGTCCAGGTAAAGTGAAGAGATGTTCAAATGTATCGTGGAGAAACTTAAGATCCACACCTCTCTCTCTCTCTCTTTAGAGTGAGGTATGGATCTTACATTTCTCCAGGATACTTTTGAATATGTGTGTGTGCGTGTACATGCAGGTTGACCTCCATCATAGATGGTTTGTTCTTCATTGACAAAACAATAACAACCGAGGCAGCTGGACTTTTGGGTTTTTCTTCTAAGACGTCTCGCTTCTCATCCAAGATGCTTCTTCAGTTCTGACTATAGATGGTGGGGAATGGAAGTCAGAGCTGAAGAAGCGTCTTGGATGAGAAGCGAAATGTCTTTGAAGAAAAACCAGAAGGTCCAGTTGCCACTTGAAAAAAATACCTTGGGAGTCAACCATGACCTGGATGGATGACTGAGAATCTCCGTAGACAACCAATCTTCTTCCTTTTAAGATGATTCCAGGATGGACACATTTTGTCCAACCTTAGTTGATCATAGAACATCTGTCTCTTCATTGAAGTAGAGAGAGAAGCCCATCCTACTTAAGGGGAAGACATCTCCAAAGGTATATGCAGTGGTGGTCCATCTGAGAATCTCTCGTTATTACATACAGCTTCCACCCTCTTTTGCTGTTCTGATGGGACTTGTCCTACAGAACCATCTGGAGATGCTATCACAGGAACCCTTAACCAATAATGCCAGGAAGAAGGACCAGGGGTGGGTTTCTACCAATTCTGTCCACCTCTATAGAACCGGTAGCTCTGAAGAGCAACAGACATAGAACCGGTTCTATGTCTGCTGATGTTTTTGCCCACCTGGGCTATTTACCTGATCTTTTATTTCCTGATTTTTCAACTTCAGCTGCCGAACAAGGCACAGCTGCAGTTAAAAAAAGCAGGAAAAGAGGGGCTGTTTCAAAGGCTGCTTCTCTGCACGCAGCGTGCTGATTTACAGGCACGCGGCTCTCAGCGTGCAGGAAAGCTCGAAAATCCCGAACCGGTAGTTAACCCTGTCGTATCCCACCCCTGAGAAGGATTCTTTCCCATCTTTTGGGGGTTCTCTCTGCAGGAAAACGAGAGGCTGAAGCAAGAAGTTTTTGAGAAGAGCAGTCGCATCGAGGAACAGAACGAGAAGATCAGTGAACTGATTCAGCGAAATCAGAGGTGAGGGCTCTCCCAAGCAGTTAGAGATATTTCCTTCTGTGTTTCCATGGCTCTTTTGGTGGAAGGCTGCCTTTGATTTATGGTTCTAGCAGCTCGTCCTGTTAAAACACATGGCCACCGTTGACCATTGGAGAACCAACTCCACAATCCCCTGTGCAGGTCAGTTGTGAGGTTTAGGCTCACAAGACCTTGGGAAAAGTACTCAAGGGGTCAAGGAAGGAAGAAGCTTGCAGAGTCCAGAGATTTTGAGCATGAGAAAGAAACTCAAAGCAATCTCCCCTCAATTTTATCGAGTATAAGAAGAGACAGAAAAAAAACCTGGGAAAGACTTTGGATGTCCATCCTTTTGAGATAAGCCAGATCAAGAAATAGACGCTGCAGGGATTCCATTGATGCGATTCTCTCGTTTAGGGTGTCGGAAAAGAGTTTTGGGAGCCTATCCAGGGTTAAGATTCATTATTTTACTCCTAGATCGAAGGGGTTATTATAGATTGGACGTCACATGAAAGCTGCTCTGATGGCTGGAACTTTTCCCACACGACCCTATTCTGCATTTCTTGTTCTCTTTCTTTCTTCCAGATATGTAGAGCAAAGCAATCTGTTGATGGAGCAAAGGAACAATTCTCTGCAAATCAACACCGAACATTCTCAAGCCAGAGTCTTGCATGCCGAGCAAGAAAAGGTAAGGCCACCAAGAGGAAAGGAGGCCAAGATAACTTAGAGAGCAGACCCCCACAAATCCTGGGCTTCTACCCAGCATTTAACCTTAATTCTCCTTCTTGATGCGATGCTTACCATCATCGGAATCCCACACGGGGGGGGGGGGGGGAATTGGAAAGCAGAGGAGATGACAAAACTCATCGTGCTCCTTCCTATCTCTCCCTTTAAAAACAAAACAAAGAAAAGTAACTATCTAACTTTGAGCTCATTTTGCCCTAATTTGGAAACTGGGCAGAATGAATTACAAGGGGTCGTAGAACCACCACGTGGAAAGCTCGTAGGCCTGAGAAACAAAATGGTCTTGAAGAACTGATTGTAAGCCAGCCAAGAGTCGTGGGACAGCAGCGATGTGGATGACAGATCAATTTTAATTAGTAAATGAAAGTGAAATGAAAGTAATGAGCTGGGCTCCTCAGTTGCAGGCCCAGGAGGACTGTTTGAAAGGATGAAACAGAATCTCCAGAATGGTTTTCAGTGTTTTGTGGCTTCCCCAGCCAGCATGTAGTTTCAGGCACTGAAGGGCATCAGATTGAGAAAAGGCTGGTTGTACGTGAACAGCCATGTGTTGTTGTTGTTTTTCAGAGTGCCAGGATGTTTTTATTTAGTTTGGCTAACCATCTCTCTGTCGTCTCCTCTCTGGCTTTCGATTCTGATGGAGTTCATTTTTCCTTCTCCTGTCACTGCTTCGTTTTTTTCCTCTAGTACCTGATGCCACTGGATCGGGGGTGGGACCAGGTGAGGTTCTATTCTCTCGGTAACCTGGAATTTTCCCCTGCCCCAGAAGTGCCCCCCCTTTTCAACTTTGAGCAGGAAAAAAGGCAGTTTCTCTCTCTTCAAACTGTGTTTTTACCGCTCACCTTTTCTATCCGAACATCCTGAACTCAGCAAATAACGGGTTTCCCAGAAGTTTCAGTGGTCTGCATTAGTAATCTAGCATGTTTTCGATGTATTTAATTTAAAAAAAAAAAAAACTTGGTTAAGTCTGCGCGCTGTATATAAATCATTCATGATTCAGAGAAAAATGTAAAAGCTCTTGTGCTAAGTTCACACACTCTAAATTGCATCCCGTAGAGTCCTGTAGACCAAGGGTCTCCAACCTTGGCCACTTTAAGCCTGGAGGACTTCAACTCCTAGAATTCCCCAGCCAGCTTTGCCTTGTCCTTGTTTTTATTATCCTGTACCGGCTGCCAGATGGTAATAGTTTAAAAAAAAAAAAAAAAGGTGTCCAGGATGAGATGGATCTTTGAGGATGTTTTGAACTTTCTTGAGGCAGCTTTGCTGGCTGGGGAATTCTGGGAGTTAAAGTCCCCCAGGCTTAAAGTGGCCAAGGTTGGAGACCCCTGCTGTAGAAGGTGGTACAAATTGCACATGTATTTGGAAGTTAGTTCAAGTCAGCGCAGTTTATTCTGGATGTGCAAGGATTGTTTGGTAATTGAATTCGGTAAATTCAATAAACTAAGCGTTCAAGGATTGTTCAGCTTGATACGTAACGCTGAAAGTAATTGAAAGCTTTTCTTTTTTCTCTTGTTTTTAACTTCATTTTTATTTCTGTTTTTTTAATGACTATTAAATCTCAACAAAAGATAAAATATAAGGAAACAAAAAAAAAAAATTTGAAACGGTTGGAAAGTTTGTAAAACATTTTAAGACCAGGCCATCTATCTACAGTATTTAATATTTTCAACGTAAGGGGATGAAGACTGTGAGTTTTCTCTAAATTCACATAAATGTTCATTCAGAAACAACCCAGTTTCCTGCTTATGTATTACTATTTCAGCCTTTGGAAGCAAGGCTGTTTTAAAGCATGGATTTTCCTCCCTGGAGCGCAGGAAAAAGTTGGACCATTCAGTTGATTTTTTTGCTCAGTTATGGTGAGACCTGCAATTTCGAAATAGCAACAAATAACCAAGGAAAAGCACGGCACCCTTTCTAGTAGTGGTTTTTTTTTTGAAGGAGGAGGACAGGCAGAACCCCGGAGGGCAGGCGGAGTCAAGAGAGAAATCAGCCTGGAATCATTACGCTCCCACAAGCGGTTTAAATCCAACCCTTCTTGAATTCCATTAACTTACCTAGCACCAATTTAATGCTGGCTGAAAATCTAGTTGACTAGATGCTTGGGTTTAGGCATGAGGAACAAATCAGGCAAACCTGAAGTTAATGCCTTGTCCTGATTCTTCGCACCTGACATTTTCCTGCATAATCTCAGCCTCTGCAGGGATACCTCACCTATTACCTGAGCTTTAATCTCCTCTTTCTTTTCCTTTTGGAGAAAACTCTTCCCCGACTTCTCTCTCTGCTTTTCTCCTTACGGATCCTCTTTTCACATCGCAGGTTAAGGTTGCCGAGGACCTGGCAGCGGCTACAGCTCAGATCTCCCGGCTTCAGCTGGAGCTGACCAGCCACCAGAAGAAGGAGATGGACCTTCGCTCCCAACTGAACGCTGCCTTGAAGGAAGCCGAGAGGCACGCTGCCCAGCTTAACCAGTTGCAGGCCCAGCTGGCAGGTAAGGGAAGGTGAGGAAGAGGCTGAAGTGGAAGAAGAGATGTCTCCACAGCACAGTAGAGTAGCTTTCTCAGACTGGTGAAGGCCTCCTGGAATGGGTGCTTCAGTGTCCTCCACCTTCTGCAGAAGATAGAATCAACCCAACCTTTAGATCAACCCAGCCTTTCTCCCTTGCAGCCCAAAACACCCTTTAGACCTCAGTAGGGGTGCCTCAAAGCTGTGTGTCCTGCCACCCCTGTGTTTGTTCCTCTCTCCTCAACTCTTGTAGAACTTCAGGAGTCATCTGAAGAGGCCAAGAATAAATTCCAGGTGGAGAAGCAGAGCCGCAAGCAGCTGGATGGGAAGTTGGCTGCCTTGGAGGAAGAGTTGACTGACCTCCGGGTGGAGAAAGAGAACCTGGAGAAAGTGAGGACCTCTGAAAGATCTGGAGTCCTCGTCGGAATTCTAGATTGGGCCCATTTAGTTTGCTTTATTGTCATTGCACCTCGTACAACACCATCTTCAGTGCACATCATGACCACGAAAATAAACACGAACACACATCCTTCACACTCCACAAATTGAACCGAAAACCCCCGACACCCCACCGACACTGCACTATACAGCAGAATTCAACAGAGCTACTGCCCTGGGATAGAAGCTGTTTTTCAGCCTATTTGTCCTTGTTTTTATTATCCTGTACCGGCTGCCAGATGGTAATAGTTCAAAAAAAAAAAAAAGGGTGCCCAGGATGAGATGGATTTTTGAGGATGTTTTGAACTTTCTTAAGGCAGCAGGAGCTATAAAACTCTTCCAAAGAGGGGAGAGGGCAACCCATGATCCTCTGGGCAATGACATTAACCCTCTGGAGTGCTGTTTCATCCGCTCCTGTGCAATTGGCAAACCACACAGAGGTGCAGTAAGTTAAGATACTCTCTATGGTGCAGCAGGAGAAGGTCACCAGCAGTTTTTCATCCAGTTGTTGTTTCCTGAGAATGTGGGCACTCCAGATCAGGTCCTCTTTTAGGGTAATACCCAGAAACTTAAAACTGGCCACTTGCTCCACTCGGTCTCCATGGATAAGCAAGGGCTGGATGTCTGATCTGTTCCTTTTATAGTCCACTATAAGCTCCTTGGTCTTATTGGTGTTGTGGACCAAGTTATTGTCTCCACACCACGAAAGCAACCATTGGTCTACCTCATCTGGGTAGGCAGACTCATCCCTCTCAGAGATGAGTCCCACCACTGATGTATCGTCTGCAAATTTAGTAATAGTACACATTCCCAGTCGGTAGGGATCTGTGTTTGCCGGTAGAGAATTTGAAGGAGCAAATCCGTCCCGTGGCCCTTCCCACCTTGCTCAGTCTCTTCCCCACAACCCAGGGCTGCTTTCAGTGGCTCTGCCTTCTTCCTCTCCTTCAGAACCTTTCCGAAAGAAAGAAGAAATCACTCCTTGAGAGGAAACAAGCCGAAGAAGAGGCGGATGAGATTCGCAAGTCTTACCAGGAAGAGATGGACCAGCTCCGTCTGCTTCTGAAAAAGTCACGGGCATCGACCAACAACGTTGCTTCAGAGCAGGTGAGAAGCAGGAGTGAATTTGCCCCCCCCCCCTCCTCCTCCCCCCCAAGTTCAGCTGGGTGACAGATCTTGGAAATTTAACCCCTGCCATTAAGCAAGTCAAGGAAATGCCATAGTATTGAGGTACGTTCGTCCGCTTAGGATCTGTAGCCTTTTCCTTCCTAGAAATGTTAGTTTTTGTGGAATCCTTGGTGCTCCCTGAACTTGGTTGGCTGCTTGCAAACGCTGCATGACCCAACTAGGTAGTGCCATCAGTATGAGGAAGTGCAGCGTCTGTTCCCTGTTTATATAGAGTAGTTTGCTCTTCCAGTGTTAATGGTTGTGTGGGTTGCTTCCTTGATGCGGGTACTGTTTTCTTCTTGATTGATTCCTTATTAGTTCCTTAACTGGGATATTGCTTTCAGTTTGTTATTTGACGGGTGTCCATCCCTGCTTATCTGGGTTTCCAGCTTTTGTTAATTTTCGAAAACCTTTCGAAATAGGCCTTCACTCCAAACCTTACCCATAGCGCTGTGGAAAGTCCCCTAACCACTCCGCCTCCTTTGTGGAGGCACCATATTGCAAAGGAACCAAGTCACTGCAACAGCCTTTAATGGAGTTTCGGGGAGCAGGAAGGGCAGGAAAACCAGCGTGTTAGACTGGAAGCCAACCCGTCTGCTGTCCTGGGGAAGTTTTCTCTTCTGCAGGCCGAGCTGGAGTCCCAGTGGGAAGCCAGATGTGAGCATCTGCTGAGCTCAGCCAAGGAGCAACACGCCTGCCAGTTGCAGGAAGTGTGTGAGCAACGGGATGCCCAGCAGCAGATGATCTCCCAGCTGGAAGAGAAGGTGGGTAGCAGTAAGGGAAGGACTGGCAGAGCGGGTGGTGGAATCAAGAGAGGAATCATCCTGGAATCGTTACGTTCTCACAACCTCTCTTGAATTCTGTTAACTCTTTATCTAGATCCAATTTAGGGCCTGCAGTCACTTCAGTCATCATTGGGATGAGGGTTTATTATTTTTATTTTTTATTATTTTATTATTTTTCTACTGTTCTGCCTATTAATATTTGGGTGGCGTAAAGCAGACGGATCAACTCCACGAAGCATCCACACACAGTCCTTTTTATTGGGTCATCAGGCATCCTGTCAATTCACATTTATGACAAGGTTCTTCTTGAATGTCCCATCCTTTGCTTATCTGAATTTGGTGTAGAAAAATAATAAACCCTCATCCCAATGATGGTTGAAGCGACTGTAGGCTATGGTGGATCCAGGCAAGAGTGAGGGAGCCTCCCTCAACCCAACAAGGGTCAATTTAGTGACCAGTCAGGATTACAGATGTGGCCACATGACATGGACTACATTTCCCAGGATACCTTGACTACATTTACCATGATGCATTCCCTTAAGGGGACAGCTCTCAATTCCTAACTAAGTATCCCAAATCCCATTAACTCTAAACTGTCTGAGCACACTCAATATCTACCTCCCTGCTCCAAATTTTGCCCCTGTTTCTCTATCCCTACATGCTTTATATCTGGGTTTCTGATCCAAATCCAAAGCTATAGAAAAAGCAGAGCAGGCCTGAGATAAATCCAGTCTACCTCAACTTGGGGTAGTGCAGGGGTAACCTAGCTACCTTCCCGATGTATTTGACTGCAAAATACCCTGTTCCCAAAGATAATCAAAGAGTTGACATCTATAGAATTAACTTTTTTTAAAAAACTAAAGTCCTAATACGGGTAGGCCTCAACTTAACAGCCTTTTAGCAACTGTTTGAAGTTACAGTGGCACTGGGAAAAAAATGTGATATCTCCTTTTTTGGGGTCCCAGTTGTGGTCGTAAGTCGAAGATTGACAGTATATGCCACCTTCCCTCCTTCTTCCTCTCTCATCATCTTCATTTAATGACCCCATAATCCCTGGCGGGGTGGAGTCTGGGCAACTGAATGGAACTAGCAGAGTGTTTTACTGGCCGGATGCTTTTCCTGACGCCACTGCGGAGTTTTATTTTTCAGCGGATATATTCTCATCGTGCCCAGAAAGATAAATATCTGCCTTTACCTAGGATGGAACTCACAGCCTCTGGATTGGGAGGCAAGAGTTCCACCTCTAGGCCATCACCGCACCACTCCTCCTCCTTCCTCTCTTCCCCCTCTGTTTCCAGGACGGTGAAATAGACCGCTGGGTGCTTAACTTGTACCATAATACACAGCCAGTCTGTAAGACATTACAAGGCTCTTTTCTAAGCCACACCTGGATGCTTCAAGTGAAGCCACCCGGTTCCGCGTGTGTGAATGTTCATCTGTGCGTCTGCTTTCCAGATTTCTCTGCTCAAAGCCAGCAGGAGCTCAGAGGCCCCAAACTCCACACAATTGCAGGATCAAGTAGAAGAACTGGAGGCAGTTAAAAGCAAGGTGAGAGTCACCGTTTTTCCCCAAACACAGAAATTAAGCGTTCCCTCACCGTTTGGGATTTTATTTTTATTTATTTTTTTACAACGAGCGGCAATTTGAAAAAGGTCAGCGCAGGAATGTGATCCTCAAACTTGCCTTGTCTCTTTGGATCACCGGTCAAAGTTTTCAGGGGTTGAATGTCAGCCACAATTTAAAAAAAAAAAAAAGAATTTCTGGCTGTCATTTCCTAGTAGATTTGTATTTGTATATTCCGGTCACCCCACTTATAAAGTTTGCAAGGTTAGCTGCGGTAGACAAGGAATTCTGTCCCTAACTATCCTATCAGAGCTGAGGAACCTTCTTGGATATGAGAAGCAAAACATTTTCAAGGAAAAACAAGGAAGTCCAGTTGCCTCTTGAAAAAGAGTAGGGGAACACCTCAAATATTTTGAGTGTGTTTTTCAGCATTCAACCAGAATGGGCTTTTTATGTTAAAAGCCAGTGTGAATGATACAGTTGATATTTCTTTTGTACACTTCTTTATTTTTTTTAGTTGTATTATTTGTGTTATTTAGTTTGTTATTCGTGTTGTTCGGTTTATTATTAGACGTGTTGGATGGTTGTGAGTTTGTTCCTTCTTTTCCTTTTGCATTTTAACTTTGGAAATAAAAATAAAGAATTTGTTTTTTTTAAAAAAAAATCTGCGAAACTGGAGGTGGGAATCCTGCCTCCGTCACGCCGACATGTCTCGTTTCTCTAAATGCCATGCCAGTGTGCAGGTTTGCAGTCCCAACTGTCAGACCTCACTGCCCATTATGAAGGCCGGATTCAAGAGCTGACAAAGAGCATCCATGGGACCTCACCGACAACTTCAGGCGAAGAGGTACATCCATCCCTCCAGGGAAATCTCTTATTAAATAGGATCTTTAAAAAAAAAAAACCCAAAAAAATGACCTGGGTAGGTGTGGCCAGTTTGATGCCTCTCACTGGGCATGCCCACTTAACTGATAAGCAAATCTTCCTAAAGAAATATGAACTATTGCTTCCTGCGACCACCACTCCCCTTTTGCTTCTACTTATTTCCCAGGGAGTAGCCATTTAGCGTCCAAGTGTGCCTTTCTTTCCCAGTTGGCCCCTGTTCCTTAGTTGTTCTCCTCTTCTGACAGCTCTGTGCATACGCGCATCTGGAACAGGCTCCAGCCGTTCCTCCTCCCCACTTATTTCCAACTCCGAAGGCAGCTGGGAAATGTCGGACGGCCCTGGCCCCATCTCTGCTTCCGACACGGAGCATCCATGAGAGTCTTCCCCAGACTCCAGGACTGGCCCAAGTTCCTCCCCAACCTTCTCAACGTCCAAGTCTGACGGGCCACAATACTCCCTCAGTTGGTTGGTGATCTTTCCGGGATGCTTTCTCGGGTAACACTTCTGAATCCTTTTCCGTTGCCAGGTGAAAAAGATCATGAACGGAGTCTTCCACTCCCTCCGAGGTCAATTTGAGTTGGAGGAGTCCTACACTGGAAGGATCGTTCTAGGTGTGGTCATGAGCACCATCAAGGTAGCCTTCAGGGCCAAGTCATTCAGCTCCTTCTTCTTCTCTTACTGCAGGTCTCATTTTGCCGTTTTCTACCATGTTTCCCTGAAAATAAGACCCTGTCTTATATATGTATATATATTTAGCCACCAAAAAAAGGCACCAGGTCTTATTTTCGGGGGATGTCCTCCACTGAATAACCTCACTTGTATGCGTTGCTCCCGGCCTCCTTTTCGCTGTCAGAGGCCTTCAAGAATTTCTTCTGCGGCTGGCAAGGCTTTCCTGAAGGATTCTGCAGCCAATAATTGAGCGTTGGATCGATCTAGAGCTTTGTTCTCAGCTCCAGAGGCCTTCAGGAAAGCCTTGCGGGCTGCAGAAGAAATGAGCTGGTGAGGCAGGTGTTGCAGTGTGCGAGGCCTGGCTACAAATGTCCAAAGATAAGTAGTAGGGCAGCAACTCCACCACCTTAGCTTAATTTTTAATTAATTTTAATTTTAATTTGGGCTTATTTTTGGGGGGGGTAGGGGTTATATTGGGTGCACGTGTTAAAAAAATCAAGCTAGGACTTACTTTCAAGGTAGGTCATATTTTCAGGGAAATGGGGTAATCTAACAGGCCGGTCTGGCCTAGTATTAATTACTAGGGTTTTAAAATTTTGGATATTTTTAAACTTTTTTTACCTCTTTTATTCTGCTTTTATAATATTATTCCAGCCACTAGTTTAATTTCTTTTAAATCTCTTTTAAACTTCTTACTATTTATGTCATTTTTATCTTGGCTGTACACCGCCCTGAGTCCCTTTTTTTGGGGAGAGGGGGCGGTATAAAAGCGTAACCAAATAAATAAATAATAATAAAGGAATAAATTGAGGCGCTCGAGGTGGAGACTCCCCTTTTTCCTTCCTTTCTCCCCGTCGCCAGACGATAACTCTGCAGCTGCTGGAAAGGTCTGAAGAGCGCAGCCACGAAGAGCAGGGAGGCAGCCCGGTCATCCTCGCCCGAGATCGGCCAGCCAGTCCTGATGAGGCACCAGCAGTGGCATCTCCTGTACCTTCGGACCACGTAGAAGAAGAAGACCCCGACAGATCTACACTATCTTCAGAAGGAAACCACAGCAAGCCAGAACAGGAGGCCCAGCATCTGGACACACCTGCTGAGTTATCTCCGGCATTCTCGAATCCAGTCCCTAAATCTCCAGAGGTGGAGAATAAGGAAGGGGTCCTGTCTTCTGGACCAACAGAAGCTCTAGAGGTTGGTGGTGCTGTAGAGGACACAGCCGCAGATCCTGTTCCCTTGAAGCCAGCCATTGAGGAAGCTGTGCCTACACTGGAACCAGAAAGAGAAGAGGACACTTGCCCAGATGTTCTTGACCGGGATCCAACCTCCTTGAGCCTTCCATCCGGTGCAACAGAGGAGAAAATCCAAGCTGGGGAGATGCCACCACCAGCATCCATCCCTCCAAAAGAGGATTCCAGGTCAGTGCCAATCAAAAGAGGAGCTTCAGCTAAGTTCTCACATCATCCCAAGTCAGTTGAGGGTTGGCTGTAGGAGGCACCCCGAGATCTCCAACTTGGGAGCCGAAGGAGGCAACGTTGGGTGGCTCTTCAAAGCGAGAACATCTCCATCCCTTGTTAGGGATCTCAACACGCATCAGCATGGGACCTCTGCAGGTTTGGGAAGCCGAGAGGCGACCCCCTTGACTCTTATCCAGAGGAATATTTGGCCCAGCATAAAATTGCATGAGCAATATTTAAAAGATAACAGATAATCAGAGTTGGAAGGGAACTTGTAGTCATCTAGTCCAACCCCCCGCCCAAGCGGGAGACCCTACACCATTTCTGACACATGGCAGTCCAATCTCTACTTGAAAGTCTCCAGTGATGGCGCTCCCACAACTTCCGAGGGCAGCTTCTGTTCCATTGGTTGATTGTTCTCACTGTCAGAAAGTTTCTCCTTATTTCCAGGTTGAATCTCTCCTTGTTCAGTTTCCATCCATTATTCCTTGTCCAGCCTTCCAGTGCCTTGGAGAATTGTTTGACCCCCTCCTCCTCTCTGAAGCAGCCCCTCAAATATTGAAAGACTGCTATCATGTCTCCCCTGGTCCTTCTCTTCCCTAGACTATCCAGGCCCAGTTCCTGCAACCGTTCATTGTATGTTTTAGCCTCCAGTCCCCTCATCATCCTGGTTGCTCTTCTCTGTACTTTTTCTAGAGTCTCAACATCTTTTTTATAACGTGGTGACCAAAACTGGATGCAGCACTCTAGGTGTGTGGTCTAACTAAGGCTTTATTAGTACCTCCCTTGATCTTGATTGTATCTCTTTGTTAATACAACTTAGGATTGCATTAGCTTTTTTGGCTGCTGCTGCACACTGCTGGCTCATATTTAGCAAACTATGTCTTAGCACAGCACGGGCAACTTTTTAAACCACAGGCTTCCCACTTGGAGGGATTGCAGCCTGCAGATGCTGTGATGGGCTTGTGTGTGGTTTTTTCCTGGCTTGTATGTGTGTGTGTGTTTGTCTTCCTATGGGAAGAGAGTTGGAGGCTTTGCTTCATTCTTCGAGTCAAATAAGCCTCTGTAAGGATTTTCTAAAAGGGATACTAGCCCTTTTCAGCCACAATTAACATGCAGCTCTGGGGGTAGGTGTCAAGTTTGTTCATTCATTCGTTTCTTTTGCAGCACTCCTGAGGATGAGGCCAAGTTGTTGAAAGCAACCAACTGTAAGCTGCCTTCATCAGGAGGTCCATTGGAAGAGGAAGAGGACGATGACGAACTGGTGAGGCCTGCGGGGGCCCTGCATGACTGTATATTCAACCCCCTCCCTCAAAAAAAAAAAAAACCCACCCTTATGGGACTCTTGGGGGTGCAAGTTAGGATTTGACACCTAGTTGGTTTGAGGGCCTCAATTGTGGTTTCTTCCCAGAATATAGACTGTGCTAATCTTATAGAAAAAAAATGTTCAGGCAGATTTTTTTTCAAGTCCATTTGATTGTGGAAAAAAAACTAGAGAAGGAAATGTTAGGGAAAGCCAGCTGAGGAAGGCAGAGGACCAAGAAACTCTGGCTAAGCTCCTTGATTCTCTGCTAAATAAAGACATTTTTAAATTTTTTAAAAAATGAGAAAACTGGGGAACATCATTTCCTTTGTTATCCTGAGAAATCTGTTTCTGAACTGGGATCCTGGCCCTAATACAAATCATCCTCACCTTACGACCACAATGGAGCCCAACCAAAGTTTCTGTCGCTAAGTGAGACAGCTGTTCAGTGAGTTTCGCCCCCATTTTGCGACCTTTCTTGCCATCGTTGTGAAGTACCTCTCCGCGGTCGTTAAAGTAGTAACGAAGTTGTAAAATCAACCAATCCCCATTGACTGTGCTTGTCAGAACATCACATGACCCTTGGGCACTGCAACCGTCATAAGTCCATGCCAGTTGCCAAGCGTCTGTGATGACCCAAAGGGGCGTGGCACAAAGGCAAGACAGTCAGATAAGAAATAAGAGTCCCTTTATTAGCTCCAACTTTGCCCCCAGTGTCCAGGTTACCTTCTGGCTGGAGAAAAACTCTCCCAGGAACAGCCTTTGGCTGCAGAAAATTCAGTCCAAAACAGGATCAACACAAACTTTAACTTAAAGTCTGAACAAGCCAAACTGAAGCCAAACAAGGCAGGAGAAGGAATTGCAGACTTGGAAGGCCAACAAAACACACACAGTTGGGAAGACACCAGGAACAGAGTTAAGCCAAATCATATTTGCTCTCAATAATCTGTTACTGGCAGCTTGCCTTTTTTATACACTGTGTTCCCAGCTGCAGCTAATGAAGGGAATCAGGGCCCTTTCCTTCCCCATAAGCCACCCAACCCACATTGTTCCCTTCTCCGTTCCTCCCTGCGTGCCCTAGGATGAAGAGGGGGTGGTCCTGGGTCTTCCTCTGTGCCCCCCTCTCCCTTGTTCTCCCTCTCCCTTGTTCTCCCTCTCCCCTGCTCTGCCCAGCCGGACTTCACCCTTCCCCAATTTCCTCCACAGCCAACGGAGCCACACTCCCACTCCCTGTCGGCTGTTTGTCTTCCTCCTCAAATTCAGACTCCGACAGGGGCATGACAGCGTCCAAATTTTGATCCCGTGACCCCGGACAGGCTGCCACGGCCGTCAATGTGAAAAACGGTCATAAGTTCGCTTTTTTTCCCCCAGCGCCGTCGTAACTCGGAACAGCCACTCAATGATAGCTTTTTAAGCAGAGAATTGCCTGTACGCCGCTTGGTGGGGTTGTTGGGCCCCTCTGGGAAGTAGTTCCAACCTCGCTCTTGTCTTCCTTGGTCCTCCAGAGCTTTAAGGGGCGTCCTCCCCCGACCCCACTCTTCGCCGATGACGAAGATGACGACGACCTGGATTGGCTGGGATGAACAACGGAGGAAAATTTGGAAGGAGACTTGCGACGGAAACATTTTTGCCTGGTTGTTTTGCACAGGGGGGGGCTGGGGTTGGGGGGGTGATGGAGCCTTGAGAACTGGGATTGTCCCTCGCACACCTGGGGGGGCGCCTTTGAATACCAGAGGTTTCTTTCCCTGCACAGAAGCACAAAGCAGCCCCTTTTCTGCAACTTACCTCTGAAATTCTGCCTTTTTATGTTTTGCAAACGAGAAAGTCTTCGCGGAGGGACGAGAGGAGCTGAAAGGGACTTTGTGCCGCTCCGGGTTCCTTCTGGGAGGCAAATGCGAGAATTCCAAGGAGGTTTTTTTCTTCTCCTTCTCTTCTTCCTGGCCCTCTTCACTTCTCCCCACTGGTGCTTTTGAGGATTTCCTGCCTACTAATCCCTCTGCCCATCAAGCAGAACAATTGGTAGCTGGACGAGGGTTTTAAATGACTAGCAAGGAGCCTCTTTTCCGAGGGAGAGAGAGGGAGAGGGAGAGAGGAATGAGAGATGAAAGAGAAAGGGAAGAGAGAAGAATGAGAGATGAAAGAGAAAGGAAAGAGAGAGGAATGAGAGATGAAAGAGAAAGGAAAGAGAGAGAGGAATGAGATGAATAAGGAAAGAGAAAGGAATGAGAGATGAAAGAGAAGAAAGAGGAATGAGAGATGAAAGAAAGGAGAGAGAGAGAGAGAGGAATGAGAGAAAGGAAAGAGGAATGAGAGATGAAAGAGAAAGGAAAGAAAGGAATGAGAGATGAAAGACAGAAAAGAGGAATGAGAGATGAAAGAAAGGAGAGAGAGAGGAATGAGAGAAAGGAAAGATAGGGAGGGAGGGAGAGGGAGGGAGAGAAAGAGAGGAATGAGAGAGAGAGAGACGTTGTCCTGTTCCCATACAAAAGGTGATACTCATCCTTGCTAACTGTGCTGGGGTATCATTCGCTTGAGAAGAATATTCCACCCCCTCAAACAAATGAAAAGACTATTCAGCATTTAAAGGGAAGGGGCTACTGTTTCTAATAGGCTCAATAGGTCAGATCTGTGGATGACAGGCACCCTAAATGTTTCCCCCCCCAAAAAAGGGGGCGGGGTATCCCCCATAATCCTTTTTATGTAAGAGTTGGGCGTTTTGAGTTGGAAGGCAAACCAGGTTAACTCAGCCTTCTAGCAATAGCCGAGTCTTGTTTTAGGGCGAGGGTCTTCCAAGTTGGCAAGTTTTAAGACTTGTGGACTTCCAACTCCCAGAATTCCCGAGCTAACATGACTGGAGGGAGGAGGAATTCTGGGAGTTGGAAGCCCACAAGTCTTAAAACTTGCCAAGGTTGACAGCCCCCGTTTAGAAGAAGGGAAGAGGGAAATTCCTTTCCGTTTCTGATAAACGCACAACGTACGAGGAAACACCAATTGGGGGGAGGGGTGTCTTTGGGGATAACCTCTCTCCCCCCACCCCAAAAAAAGGCTGTTTCTCTGCCCCCCTCCCTTCCCCGAAATCTTCATCTCTCTCTTTTTTTTTTTTTTGGCATCGTCCGTTGTCTTTACAACTTTGCTAACAAAGTCGGTTCAGGATTTTCCTCTTGGGATGCAGAACGTGGCACTCACTCGGCTGGGCCCTCTGTTGGACCACAATTGCCAACTTTGTGTCTTTCTTTTCTTTTTTTGAGGGGGGGGTGGTCCTCAAAGGGTGGGAGACACCACAAATAAAAGTGCAATTAAAGGAAATGAACTCGCCACTCACCCTGTCTCTTTCTTCTAAGAGAGGACGGATCTGGTTGCGTCCCCGTAGTCACACACTTAAATGTTTTGTGTTGAATTTCCAAAGTTTCATGACGGGGGAGGGAGGAGGGGGGGGGTTAGCCTGGGGGAGGGGGTGGGCTGGAGGGTGTGTAAGCAGAGGGCTTTAAAACTGGGGTACATGCGTGTGCATATTTTGTTGGTTGGTTTTAATTCTGTTACGATTCTTCTGAGTTTTAGTAGGTTTTCTGTCTAACAAAAGGGACAGCTTTGCTACTGGTCTTAAGTACGATCTGTTGATGGCGCCAGGCTAGCTAGAAACTGGGAAACTGGGAGTTCTAGTCCTCTAGCTGTTGGAGGTTCTTCAAAGAGCTAGATCGCCTAGCTTTTTTTTAAAAAGGAACTTTTTATTGCAACTTTCAAAATGTTTTCTATGATATAACGTGTTAGCAGAAATGATGACAGAATTGTTAGACAAAGGCCACAAAATGTGTCAGTTAATTGGTCCCCAATGGCTGAGATGGCTCAGGATGAAAGTAGCCTTGGAAATCATCCATCCATCCACTGATTTATTGATCCATCCACCAATTCATCCATCTATCTACCAATTCATCCATCCATCCATCCATCCATCAATCAATTTATTGATCCATCCACCAATTCATCCATCCATTTATCCATCCATCCATCCCCCAATTTATTGATCCATCCACCAATTCATCCATTTATCCATCCGTCCGCCAATTTATTGATCCGTCCGCCAATTTATTGATCCATCCACCAATTCATTTATCCATCCATCCACCCACCGACCCTTCCTCCCCTCCCTCCCTTCCCTCCCATTCATCCACTTACCCACCCATCCGTTGTATATACCCTACAAAAACCAGAGCCCCCTAGCTGATGCTAATCCACATCTTCCAGCATCCTTCACCCCTAGTTATGCCTTGCTGGGGCTCCTAGGAATTGTAGATCATCACCGTTAGGAACAACTGTCATTTCTGCTTGCCAAGGAGAAAATTGTGCGAAGTCACAACAGCAGCCAGAAAGAGGGCAATAGATTTGACAGAGGCGACCTCATCACTGCTGGAGTCCTGAAGTCTTCCTCTAAATGGTCAAGCAAGAGAGGAAAATAAATCTAGGAACATAATGTGGCAGCAGCAACATCTTGCCCATAGAACCTTCTCTCTTCCTTCTGGCTGAGATCACGACTAGGACGCCTCTCCTTTTGATGGTCCTATTTCTCGTAGGAGAACTTCATTGTCCCTCAAGGCCCGAAGCCCTTCTTGGGACATGGTGGTGCATCTAGTGTTCCCTGCTCAAGAAAAGACTAGCGTGAAGAAGATGGAGACTACAAGAAGGATCAAAGTCATCGCAAAGCAAATGCGCAGGTTCTCCACAGATGCAGGAGCTGAGGATGTCCTTGGAGGCATCTCTACCACCACAGCATTTTGCATCTCCTGCTGACGGAGCCCGCTCCACATCCCTGCATGGAACCCCGTGGAGAACACCGGAACGATGCTGCTGATGGTGAAGATGGGCGAAGTGGGCCTATAGGTATACTCCACAGACAGGGCCACATTGGCAAAGGAGCAATTGGAAACTGTTGTGGAATCTTTGTCTTCTTCCAAGCCATCTTCAGAGGTGGCCTGGGACGCCTCCGCTCCTGGTGGTCCTATCTCTCGTAGGAGGGCTTCATTGTTCCTCAAGGCTTGGAGGCCTCCTTGGGGGATGAGGGTTACCATCCGGCAGAAAGGGCAGACCACGAAGGAGACCACTCTGCTTTGGCAAACCAGTTTCTTGAGACAGGCGAGGCAGACGGTGTGGGAACACCAGAGAAGCTTTGGTACCTGCCTGGTGGAAACCTCTTGGTAGGACTCATAGCAGATGTTGCATTCCTTTCCACAGCCATCGGCAGAGGACAAGAGGGCCATGTCTTCTTCAGGACTTGAGATCAAACTCTAGGAAACTTGGGTTTCTCCTAGAGCTTCCAACTCAGTTGGGTTTCTCCTACAGTCCCAACTCAAGGCAGTTGGGTTTCTCCTACAGCCCTCAAGGCAGTTGGGTTTCTCCTACAGCCCCAACTCAAGGCAGTTGGGTTTCTCCTACAGCCCTCAACTCAAGGCAGTTGGGTTTCTCCTACAGCTCCAACTCAAGGCAGTTGGGTTTCTCCTACAGCCCCAACTCAAGGCAATTGGGTTTTTCCTACAGCCCCAACTCAAGGCAGTTGGGTTTCTCCTACAGCCCTCAATTCAAGACAGTTCCTTTCTGAAGATCCTTGCTAGTCACCTTCATAGCGTTTCTTTGAAGCACTCAACCTGCCTTGACCGCATTCAAGTCTGAGATGCCAAGACACTCTTAACTCTTCCAGATAATCAGCTGAAAGTGGGTTGAGATTTCCAGTCAACGAAGGAGTTGAGAACCAGCGACCAGCAAATAAAAACGGGTCTCGCTTCACACTCTCACCTCCTCTGTACTTTAATCCTTAATCAATGACTTGTTAACTCAAATGTTTGTGGGAGTTTACTGGCAGTGACCAAGCCAAAGGCTGAAAATACCCTCCCTAACCCCCCCAAAAAGCTATTCCTAGAATAATTTCCAGTATTCAGTGATTTAAGGACACGAGTGGACTTCCTCATTCGTAGCTCCTTCTACAAACTTGTCTTCCCCATCTTGATCTGGCAGCGCCTCGAAAGCACAGGGAGTCCTTGACTTAAAACTGATGGTTTTTGGTGACCCAAGTTACAACAGTGCTGAAAAAAAGGGACGTGGGAGCATGTGGGGGGTTTTTTTCACGCCGTTTGGGCAAAACCGAACAGAATTAGCTATGATACTGGAAGAAGGGCTGCCTTGTGTCGATGGAGATGGAAGGATTTCCCCCTTGTCGCAATTGCGGTGCCGACATGCCAGCTGTGAAACGTACAACGTGCAAGATTGCCCCACGAGATTTGCCCTCTGGCTCCCCAGAAGATCTGCACGAAGCAACTCCTGGAGAGCTGAACTGGACATCCTGTGGATGTTTTATATATAATTAACGTGGACCATGTCAATATGTTTACTTCTCGTCATTGTGCTAAACAATAATAATAAAAAGCTCAACACTGCATCCATTTTTGCCCTAACAGGCCCTGCTCAAGTTGTTGAGATGCTGCCAAGTCATTGAATGCATCTTTTAACCTAGAGTTAAGGGACTTGTCACTTTTCTGGTCTGCAGCCCACACCATTGGCTGGGCCAAGGGGAGTATGCGTTGGGCCGTCAACTCAAGTCTTATTTGGGTTCAGCCAGATGTCACTTTCCAGTTGGCTGAAAGTCCACGGTGTAGGACAATTGTCCTAACCAAACTTGGGCCATGTTTACCAGGGAAAGGGCCGTTTTATAAAATGCAAAGCTGTTTTTTTTTTTTTTTAATTATTTCTTCTCTGCCCTCAAAAGAATCTTTCACCTTACCCTGCAGAAGTCCTGAACTTGATTTTACTGCTTTCAAGGACGGGTGTGTGCGCGTGCATGAATAATATCTGAAAAAGTTAAAATGGTTTGCAACTGGACCAAACTGTATTAAAACGGAGACGTTTCGTTACTCATCCTAGTAACCTAGTCAAAATGAACTTTTGGGGAGCCAGAAAAGTCATCGGAATGAAGGATGAGTAACGAAACGTCTCCGTTTTAATACAGTTTGGTCCAGTTGCCAACGATTTAACCTTTTCCGATACTTTCCGCCCTGGATGATTGAGTCTTCATTGACGTGACCGGGTGGGAATAACATTTTCGAGTCCTGCTATAAAACTTAAGAGGGTTTGAGGAAGCAGCCATCTTGGAGGACAGGGAAGGACAGTCATGAGTTAAAGCTCTGGAGTTTTATTTCTCGGCTGAAGTACACAGAAAACATGACATTGCAAACAGATCGATGGAGACACTAGACAAACATGCAGGAAGTACGGTGATCTTTCGAAAGAACTCCAGCTGGGTTCTTTCTGGAGTTCTCTGGAGTTCCCAGCTTCTGTCTGGAACAGCAAAGGCCAGAGATTCTCCACGGGGAACGTGGGTGAGAGGATCATCAGAACTTGTCAGGACTTGCAGCCAAGACCATATGTGTCCAACGAGAGTTTTGTATACACCCCCGCTTACCAACACAGAAGGATTGTCCTTGAATACTCATGACTTCAGATGCGCCTGTGCCAGGAAGACTGATGCAACAATCAGGGCTAAGGGTGGGAGTTTGTTTCCCAGTCCCCTTGCCCTCCAAACTCTACAGCCCAGGGTGTCCAACCTTGGACACTTTTGAGATCTTCCAATTCCCAGAATGCCCCATGCTGGCTTTCAGAAGTTTTAAACCTCAAAATTTGGACCTCCCTGCTCTACGAGCCACTTTTTCTCCCCCTTTCCAATTATGGAAAGGAAGACCCCCTCAACTCCCCTCCTCCTCAAGGCTAAAGATTCAAGACAGCGGACCCAATCGGGAAAGTCCTATCTCGGGGCTCCCCAAACTTGGCAACTTTAAGACTTGCGGACGTCCACGAGTCTTAAAAGTTGCCAAGTTTGGATACCTCTGTCCTATCTGGACTCCCAACTGGTGCAGCCCCAGAAAGATGGCAGAGGGAAGAGAGGTGGGCAGAGAATATCCCTCCCCCCCCATGCCAAAGGCTCTTCCGAGCATCCCCAGAATGAAGGCGAGAGGTTCAATCCAAAGAAAAGTGCAGATTTTTCAGGAGGCGGCAGGTAGAGAATGAAGCTTCCAGTCCTCATGGGATCCTTTCTGGGGAAGAGCAGGCTGCCCAGGATTTCAAGTCCACTTCCTGACTAATTAACCGAGCGTTGAACTGCATGCTTGCCAAGCAGAACAACCTTCTCACCCAATCGGGCACCCCATTCCAGTAACCCAACCTGCATTCAGGCCACCTTTCGTCTCTTAAGGGAGCGGCCCCTGCCAGGCTGCAGGGTGAGATTCCTCCACTCTTTGGGGAAGAGGTGAGAAGAAGCCTTTTCCTTCCCTTCCCTTCCAATGTTTTGCTAACTGCTCCTCCTTTCAATTGCCAAATGAGAACAGGAAGATATTGGCAAACCCCTGGCAGGGAGGTTTAAAATCATGCCAGCGAGGACTAGTAGCTTGGTTGAGATTCCCTGTATAAAGGGCAGCTTTGGGTTCTCCTCTGACATTTTTGCCCACTGATAACGATGCTTCCCCGAAAATAAGACCCTATCATCATCCTCGCATCCCCACCCTAGCTTAATTTTTACCCGTGTAATCTGGAGTGGGGCAGGATTTTAATTAGGGCTTATATTGGGGGCACGTGTAAAAATCAAGCTAGGACTTATTTTCGGGGTAGGTCGTATTTTTGGGGAAACAGGGTAGTTGTTGGGATGATCCCGGCACCATCCCTGCCTTAAATTCCTTCAAAGGGGTTAAAAGCCAACTCAACGAGATTTCTCCCAAAATCACAGTTGTCCCAAAAGACAACTGGATTTTTCTTGGCTTTTTTTTTTTAAAAAAAATCCCTTTGTTTGAAAACATTTCGCTTCTCATCCAGGACTCTGGAAGAAACTTCTTAACGATGAGAAGCGAAACGCTTTCAAGGAAGCAAACCGAGAAAATCCCGCTGGCCTTTTGGGCGTCCCTTCAGTTACTTCCCGATGGCCTGGACGCTTTGAACGCATCACACTCCTCCTGCACAGTAGGACAACAGTGAGCAGAAAAAAAACCACCAGCGTACATTATTTAGTGCAAAAGGCGCGGGGCGCACTTCCTTCCTGCCCCATCGTCCGGCGTGCGCGATTACCGGAGAGGGGAGTGCTCGGAAACACAAGGCAGACATTCCGAGCATGCAGCAGTGAACCAGGTGACGTGCAAAAACGAAAATGAGGAAGGCTGAACTGCCAGGGTTTCTCCTCTAGGAGGGGGCGGGGGGGGGAACCCTTTTCCCTTTTTTCCCATCCCCGAGTAGACTAGCCGCTGTGGAAAAGTCGGATCCGTTGCACGATTTCTTGTCGGCAGAGTGGACAGGTGTGCAAGGCTTCGGAGCAGCTCTGGCAACAGCAGACGTGACCGCAGTTCAGAAACACGACTTGGGCCTGGGGAGGAGAAAGACGCAAAGTCAGGCTGCGTGTCAGCCTTGGAAGCCACCTTTTGCTTCCACGCTGCCACATTCCATGCCTGGGATTTTGCAAAACGTAGTCCCCAAAGGGGTGGGATTCTACCAGTTCACACTTATTCGCTAGAACCGGTTGTTAACATTCTAAGCAGTTCGGAGAACCGGTTGTTAGAAGAAATTACTGGCCTAATCCTGTAAGGAAGGCAGGAAGGAAACATTCTGGGGTTGCTTACAGAAACTGCCTCTCCGTTAACCCTTATTACGTTCTTGGCAGGACTAGACTTCCTGTCTCTGGAACTTCTCTTGAGTTTTTTTTCTCCTCCTTTGCTGGTACTTTGCTTGTGTGGAGGGACCATTCAAAGTTACAATGGCACTGAAAAAAGGGACTTATGACCGTTTTTCACACTTACGACTGTTGCAGCATTCCCACAGTCATGAGAGGCCAGGTGAGGAGATGCGTGCCTCAGTGTGAGTGAAATTGAGATGGCCACACCCAGCCAATAAAAATGACCACCAAACCACACCCACCACCTAAGCCACACCCACAGAACCTGTTGTTAAAAAATTTGAATCCCACCCCTGAACCCACCCCACAAGGACTCCCAGGGGCCTTACCTCTAGCTCCATACAGACGACACATTCGCAGTGATGTTCTTCTGTTGGTGGAGCTGATGGGACTTTGGGGTTGGTGGACTCTTCTCTAAACTCCGGGGCAGATGGCCCTGTTTTTTCTGCTGGCTTCAACAGTTCTGCAACCAGATGGAAAGCAGGCAGAGGGTGAGGAGGGGCTCAAGGAAGAAAACGGACTACAGGGTGGGATTGGGAGAAGATGGAGAAGTTCCTCAAGGAATCTCCGTTGTATGTTCCGAAGAAAGCGGACTCTCTTGTCGAACGCAAATCTTGGTGCCCTCATGGAAGACCTTATTGTGTTCTTCACAATGCAAGAAGTTCCTTGGGATTTTGTTTTTCCTCCCATCCTCCATATAAGATACCCTCCTAAAATTTCTGGGTAGCCTCCTCTTGTTATCCTAACCAAGTTCTCCCTGCCGGCTACCTTGAGACGGCTTGCCACTTTCCCAAACGCGTTGGGACTCCTGGTTCAAAAGACCCGGCGGTGTACAGACGAGCAAAGGAACCTCCTGGAATATGGAGGCTTCCCCCAAGGGATGGCCCCATCCCACCCACCCTCAGCCAGGGAGAGAAAGGACATCCAAAGAAGGTAACCTGGTATTGTTTCTGCAACAGCTTGTATCTCCCGAGCTTTCTGGACGATGGCGTGTTGCAAGCCAGATTCAATGATTCCGATCTGCAAGAAAGCAAGAGTGGTTGGAACAGAAAACCATAGGGAGGGAAGGGACCTTGGGGGGTCTTCTAGTCAAACCCTCTGCTCAAGGCAGGAACTATATGGCTGTCCAATCTGGACAGGTAGGTAGGTAGGTAGATAGATACCGTAGATAGATAGATAGATAGATAGATAGATAGATAGATAGGTAGGTAGGTAGGTAGGTAGGTAGGTAGGTAGGTAGGTAGGTAGATACCGTAGAGAGATAGATAGATAGATAGATAGATAGATAGATAGATAGATAGATAGATAGATAGATAGATAGATAGATAGATAGATAGATACCGTAGATAGATAAATAGGTAGGTAGGTAGGTAGGTAGATAGATAGGAAGGATTAGATATATACTATATATATTTATACACACACACACACATATCTGCAGCCGTCATAAATGTGAATCAGTTGCCAAGCGTCTATATTTTAAGCAGGTGTCCATCGGGACGCTAGACTGTGTAAAACATGCTCATAAGTCACGTTTTTTTTAGTGCCATTGGAACTTTGAACCGTCACTAAATGAACTGTTGTATGTCAAGGACTACCAATAATAATAATAATAATAATAATAATAATAATGGTGTGAGGAAGAAGGGAAATTACATTCCCCCACCATCCAGCCAGAGCTGAAGAAGCTCCTTGAACGAGAAGCGAAACGTCTTCCAAGAAAACCAAAGAAAGTCCATTTGCCTCTTGGAAAAAAAAAACAGCACTTTTGGGACAAAAGAGAACCATGACCTGGATGGATGATGGAGAATCCCCCTCGACAAGGATATGTTTCTGACCTGGGCTAGGTCGCCAGGGACCATGCTGCTGAGCATTCCAAGCGATATCCGATGATGGGCGAAGATGGGCAGGTACTGCTCGGCCGAGAGGTCCGTCAAGAGTTTCACTAGCTGCTTCTCCAGACCTTCTTCCTGCCGAGAAGAAAGAGAGCTAAGGAAGGACTTGAGCGACTGGCCTGCTTCGTTTGGGGAGGGGGGAGTAGAAATTGAGGCAAGGAGATTGAGGAGGGAGGAGGAAGAAGAGGAAGGAGGAGGAGGAAGAGGAGGAGGAGGAGGAGGAGGAGAAGGAGGAGGAGGAGGAGGAGAAGAAGAAGAAGAAGAAGAAGAAGAAGAAGAAGAAGAAGAAGAAGAAGAAGAAGAAGAAGAAGAAGAAGAAGAAGAAGAAGAAGAAGAAGAAGAAGAAGAAGAAGAAGAAGAAGAGAAGAAGAAGAAGAAGCAGAAGCAGAAGCAGAAGCAGAAGCAGAAGCAGAAGCAGAAGCAGAAGCAGAAGCAGAAGAAGCAGAAGCAGAAGCAATAATAACTGAGATTTTTCTCTGGCTGTTGGTCAATCACCTGCAACCGGAGAGAGAGAGGTTTCTGGTTGAGCAGCCGCTGGTACTGGATGAGCCAGTAGTTCTCCTGCTTCGTCTCGCTCTTGGCCTCCAGTTCTTTCTGGAAAAAAGAGAAAGAAAGAAAAAAAAGAAAGGACATCAAGAGATAATTCAGCCTCAGCTAACATGCCCGAGAATCTGACACATGTGGAAATGGGGGAAATGTTCTCTGAGCTTGGTTGTTTTCTTCCAGATATTTCATTACCCAAACTAACAATATCAGTGATAGAAGGGAGTGGAATTTGCAGGGAGGAAGAGGAGCAGGAGGAGGAAGAAGAAGAAGGAAGAAAGAAGGTGGAAGGAGAAGAAAGGAGGAGGAGGAGGAGGAGGAAGAAGAAGAGAAGAAGAAGAAGAAAGAAAGAAAGAAAGAAAGAAAGAAAGAAAGAAAGAAAGAAAGAAAGAAAGAAAGAAAGAAAGAAAGAAAGAAAGAAAGAAAGAAAGAAAGAAAGAAAGAAAGAAAGAAAGAAAGAAAAAGTAAGTAACATCATTAGCGCTGCTAATAATGATCATCAGCACTGATGATATTACCCAGCTGGGTCATGAAACGTCTGCAAGACAAACAACCAAGCAGAGAGAAGTCCCTAGGACCCCTCATTTCAGCCCCGAGCTACAAATATTCTCCTTTCTTGAAGTTCTCCACTTTTATTTGCAGAAATCTGGGAATCGAACCGGAGAAGCCCCGCCGTTGAGCTAGAGGCTGCCTTCTCCAAGCCCAGGTGCCTGCCTGCAGAGAAAAAAATCCTGACTAAATCCAGCCACTCCTCCGGAAAGGACGCCTTCCCAAGTAGACCAGAGAAGGAAAACACGGCCAGATGAACTCATTCTTGTCTATCTACATCTACACAGGGAGGACGGGACGGCTCAGAGGTTAAAGTTGCTGAGCTGCTCAGCTGGAAAACGGACAGTCCGGGTTTGAGACCCGAGAGCCTCTGAATGGGGCGAGCTCCTGTAAATAGCTACTGCTGCCCCCAGATCCCTTTACCAAGATGGCCTGCAGCTCCTCTTCGCGTTCCTTTTTCTCCTTCAGCAGCTGCTGCAGCAGGAAACTTAGCGTTTGCCGTTGCTCTCCGATTGCTTCCTGCAACACAACGTGGTTGTGGGTGTGTTTTCGAAGGAGAGACACAACTTCCTCCCCTGACCAGCCTAGAATCACACTGGCTAGATTAAGACAGGAGTCTCTACATCTCCTTTCTCCCCAATTTCTAAAAGGAACATTTGCACTTTCCCTGGGAAGTTAAAATTCAGCAAGAGGTCGGGCCTGTCCATCATCCTGAGACTCTCCATGATCTAGCAGGGCCTCCTTGCGGTTCATTCGCTCGACTTTCCGTGACCTGCTGACAAGCCAAGTCGACGGGGGAAAGCCAGGCTCGCTTAACGACCACGTGGCTAACTTGACGGCGGCGATCCCCTTAACCAACGTGGCAAGGAAAGTCGTGGGGAAAAAAACCGGGGCCAAACACGAATGTCTCACTTCGTAACGTGAACTCTGGGCTCAGTTATGGTCGTTAAGTCGAGGCCTATCCCGTATTCTAGGCATCAAAATTCCAAACGGCAGGGATATAAGAAACAAAACTTTTTTTAAAAAAAATAAAGGTATAAGAAACAAAACTTTTTTTAAAAAAATAAAATAAAAATCTATCTTTATTGCGCTGATTTGTTCTGATTTGTCTTAAGGCCTCCCTTCCTGCTTCTGGTTTAAAAGAGAATTTCATGGGATGCATTCTATATTCACAAGGGCTAGAAATGGATCCTTTTTGGGGGAGGAAAAAAACAACAAAAAAACCCACAAAGAAATTAAAATTTTGTTTTGGAAAAGACACGGGCAACTCTGGTTTGGTCGCCCCGTAACAGAATCCATGCAGCGGGAGAAATGGAATGGGTCGGTCGGAATGGTGATCGGTTGGTTAAAAAAAAACAAAGGCTCACCAGGTGGAATAAGCACATCGAAGCAAAACAAGCCAGAAAAGAAAATCATAGCTCCTCCCCACCAAAAAAATAAAAAAAAATAAAAATGAAATGCTCAGCCAGCTTCTACAGGTAGTCCTTGACTTACAACCAGATTTGCTGAACGACTGTGTTCCTAGTTTTTTATGTATACTGAGAGCATTTGCACCAAGGACAAATTCCTTGTGGGTCCAATCACACTTGGCCAATAAAGAATCCTATTTATTCTATTCTATTCTACTACTCTATCATTCTTAATTCCATTCCATTCCATTCCCTATTCTATTCTATTCTGTTCTATTCTACTCTACTCTGCTGTATTCTATTCTATTCTTATTGTACCCTATGACTATTATTAAGTGTTGGACCTGATGATTCTTGACTCTTGACGGATGTATCTTTTCTTTTACGTACACTGAGAACATTTGCATCAAGGCAAAGTCCTTGTGTGTCCAATCACACTTGGCCAATAAAGAATTCTATTCTATTCTATTCTATTCTATTCTATTCTATTCTATTCTATTCTATTATCATCCTATCTTCTATTCTATTCTATTCTATTCTATTCTATTGTATTCATTTCTATTCTATTCTATTCTTAAGAGACTGCAGCCATTCGCTGAACGACCAAGGAAGAAATCCCGTAACGTGGGGCTGTCGAAAACTCAATTCATCGTCTCCGTTGAAGCCAATGGCAATTGGAGGGTTTCCGTCGTGGCCGTAAGTCAAGGACTGCCTGTAACCCCTTCTTCCACCCTCATTCCTGCTGCCACAAGATTGCCTCCCAGCCCACCCCTCCAAAGTTTCCACATGCCCCCCCCCCCCCCCGAATCGATCTCAGCATATCCTGGCAGCGTTAGCTGGAGAGGCCGTCGAGCGAACGGCGGAGACGAAGAGTGAACCTGGAAAATTCTACCCCTGGGCCTCCTTCTCCCAGTTGCTAAACCAGAGGTCAGGCAGGAGGAGGAGGAGGAGGAAGAGGAGGAGGAGGAGAGAGCCAAGCAGGAGGGGATGATGGTCTCAAAAGGGGTTGGGGCCACCTACCTGCAGAGCCTCTGTGTCCAGCTGCTGTTTCTTTAACTCCAACTGGGTGAGCTGCAGTAACTCTCTCTCTATTAACTTAATCTAGGGAGAAGACGAAACAAGGGAAGCGGGAGGTTTTGTGTGTGTGTGTGTGTGTGTGTTGTTGTTGTTGTTTTTTTCTCCCCTAACCACAACGGCCTTTTTGGAGGCTACACCTCACAAAGTACTAGAGGGAAGGGTGTGTTTGTGTGTGTAGGTACACCTCCTTCAGCCAAACAGACTTGGGTATGAGTAACTACTCGGGAGCTCCTCGCGACACCGGACAGGGGATGCACCCAGCCCTGCAACTTGACTTTTGCCAACCTCGCGAACGTAACTTCTGCCGTTTCGCATCACACCGAGTGAGCCGAGATCTGCAGCCTAACAGCATCTCAGCGCCCCAAGCTGGGGCAAAGGTGACCTTTCCAACTCGTTTTTAGTCATTTCTGCAGCAAATGTCTTTCTAGGATCTGACTTGGGGGGTGGGAGTGAAGCTATTCTCCAAAGCCCCTGAGAGGCAGGACAAGAAGCAGTGGGTGGAAACTCATCCAGGAGAGAAGCAACCAAGAACTAAGGAGAAACTTCCTGACAGTGAGAACAATTAACCAGTGGAACAACTTAATTCCAGAAGCTGTGGATGCTCCAATACTGGGAGTTTTTAAAAAGAGGTTGGATGCCCATTTGTCTGAAGTGGTGTAGGGTATCCTGCCTAGGCAGGGGGTTGGACTAGAAGACCTCCAAGGTCCCCTTTCAACTCTGTTATTCTATTCTATTCTATTCCATTCATATTCTATTTTATATTCTATATTCTATTCTTCATCCAATATTTCTATTCTATTCTTCATCCAATATTTCTATTCTATTTCTATTCAATTCTATTCTTCATCCAATATTTCTTTTCTATTCTCCATCCAATATTTCTATTCTATTCTTTATCCAATATTTCTATTCTATATCCAATATTTCTATTCTATTCTTTATCCAATATTTCTATTCTATACTTCATCCAATATTTCTATTCTATTCTATTCTTTATCCAATATTTCTATTCTATTCTAGCTTTTAGCTGTTTTCCATCCGGGAAAGACAGACTGTGATTTGATCAGGGATTCAATACACGAGAAAACAATGATAATAAATGTGGCGTGTTGCACCAACAGCTTGGAAACGTAGCTGGAGTTTTAGGGGACACTCGGTAGAAGCCCTTATCTTGAGAGACACAGGATCTCTCTCTTCAGGATCTCTCTGATCTACACTGACCCTCTTGCCCTATGCAGAGTACTGTAGCAGATTTTTTTTTTAAAAAAATCCCTTCTTTGTGTGTTCGCCCTAGACGTGAGGGGCAGCCGGGGAAGGACTCTATGCAAACCCCCAAGCCTCTGGGATACTTTTTGAGTCAATGAACGGAAGCAACAAGCATTCCCGGGCATTCCAGCTTGTTTTTGGAAGACATTGAAGCTCCCTTTGGCCTTTTATTTGGAGGACTCAGGAGGTGGTTCTGCAGGACCCAGAGCTTGCAGCACCGCAGCAAAAGCCACCAGAGGACAGGAAAATCCACAAAGCCGTCCCCTTTCCTTCCCCGAACCATCACCTGTTAGTAAACTAAAATAGGCCTGGATAACCCACTTAGAGATGGTGGGGGGGTGGGGGGTTGGGGGGAAATGGTGCAGTCAAAGGAACAGGGTTTGGAGAAATTGGCAAACTCTATACCATCCGAGGACCCCTGGCAACCATTCCCAACTCCGGAAGGGATTCTGCGTTCGTTAAAAGCAGGTGTGCGCGCATCGAAGGGTGGATATCAAAATGGGACAAGCAACAGAAACAACGACGGACGCATGAAAACAGAAAAACCATGGAGATGAGGCTGTTTGGATGGACCGTTGGCAGGGTGGAAAGGCAAGCAAGGCCATCCCAGAGAGGGAGGCATGCTAACCTGAGGCCGGGGGGGAGGGGGGAGGGGGAGGTTGTGTGTGAAAAAAAAATATACGACTCGTCCCCAGCCCCCAATTTCTCCTCTTCCCACAAGGATTGGCACCCAGAAGTCTTATGGCTTGTTCAGGAAGGGAGGAGGGACGCTGCCTCCCGCCGTCCCCTGCATCTCTTCCCCAAGCCTTAAAAGTTTTGCGCTCACCTGGTTCCTGATCTGGCAGTGCATGAGGTCTCGCTTCACCTGGAGGGCTTCGAAAGCTGCCTTCTGCATCTCGCTCTAAAGGATGGGGATCGAGTGAGCACCTGTAGCGGCCTATCCTTCTCAACGATATAGCCCTCCCTCCTAACGGTCTCTCTTCCCTCCTTCCTAATGGTCTTTCTCCATCACGAAGTCAGAAACATGCCAACGAAACTTCACGGGGTGGAATTTTCTGTCAGCAAGGGCGATCTACCCACTAAGCTACAAAGTCCTACCTCCCTAGAGTGAGTATTCTGCATAAAGAGAGAAGCCTACTTAATCTAGGGCTGTACTTGCAAGGCAGATACAACTCAGGGTTTCACAGGCAAAGAAGGGTCTTTTTTTAAAAATAAAATAAAATCTCTGTTACCTGACTTTTTTTTTTTAATAGAAAGGTGGGACTGACCTGAGTTTGGTAAATGGATACTTGGCTTTAAGCAATGGATTACTCTCTTCAACACTGCAGGCTGAGGTATATATCAAAACGCTGATTTAGCTACTCTAAAAATTTCAGGGAGCTAGGTAGGTAAATAGGTAGGTAGATAATGAAATAGATTAGATAGATAGGTAGACAGACTGACAATATAGGTGGGTTGGTTGGGTAGGTAGGTAGATGATTAGATAGATAGGTGGGTAGGTAGGTAAATAGGTAGACAGATTAGATGGGTAGGTAGAGGGATAGATGGATGGATATAGCTAGCTAGCTAGACAGACGAGAGACAGACAGACAGAATTAGATTCTAGATAGAATGATTAGATAGATATAGACAGACGATCGACAGTAGAGATAGATATAAATAAATATGGAAGATAGATAGATAGATAGATAGATAGATAGATAGATAGATAGATAGATAGATAGATAGATAGGTGATAGAGGGGTGGATGGATGATAGAATAGAAGGAGGAATAAATATAGATACTGTATTGATACTGTGGATAGATAATGATAGACTGAGATAGATATGATAGAGTGATAGATGGAATGATAAGATTAGAGGAAGAGAAAGGGATTGAGGATGGATAGACAGACAGACAGACAGAGACAGATAAATGATAGATTTGGAAAAGCTATGTTTTTTGTTACAAAATTTAAAAATTGCCATTGAACAGATAGAAAAATGCAGGGCCCTACTATCAGAGGAGACCTTTGCAGAAAGGACCCAAATGTGTTAAGTGAATCCCTCAAAAGGTCGGTTAATGTGACAAACACCCTCCAGAAGGTTGGAATGTTGTTGTGAAACCACAAGAGCAGAACAATTGCCTTGCGGGATGAGACCAAGGTCCAGGATCGAGTTTCTAAGAAAGGCCAAACCAGGTGGGAAGCCTTAGAACAAGGGCACGGGGGAGGCAAAATGTGATGTTTTGCCCTCTTTGGCCAGAAATAAATTGTTTTTGAGTCTGTTTTTTTTTTTGGGGGGGGGGGGAGGGGGGGGGGAGACAAACCACTGGGCAAGAACCCACATCTCTAGGCTTTGCCTTGTGAGCCTTTGCAGAAATGTTTCTGAACCTTTTTTAAGTGGATCTAACAGAAGCTCAACGGATCTCTCTCTACATTGGAGGCTCGATTCAAAGCTATGTTCACATGACAACACAACCCCCAAACCTAGCTTGCTTAGTTCTGGCTCTTAGTGTGTGGCTTCAATCGAGCTGTGGTTGAAATAAATTCCTATTAAGATCTCATAAAGGATGAAGGGAGCTTCTGAGAACATCTAAGGTCTGAAGAGCATCTAACATTCTGCTGATGATGGATGCTGTAGTCCACTAGAGAAGTCTTCTAGCTTTCTAAGACTTTGACTACTGTCCCTATCATCTCTGTCCATTGGCTGTGCTGATTGGAATTGTAGTCCTATGCATGTCAAGAACATCCATCTGCCTATCTCTTGATCTAGAGAAATCAAACGCTTGGTCAACGAATACGGTGGCTTCCAATATTCGTACGTTCTCCTAGTCAAGGACCTGCTTAGTTCCTTCTCCCATGAGCGAATACCCTTCCACTACCCACCACCATCCCATAATACCTCCTGCAGGATCTGGCTGATGGCTTTGTTCTGATCCAGCTGCTGCCAAGCCAGGATCTGCTGGAACTTCTCGTCCATCTTGGCAAGACTGCAAGAGAAGAGATCTTGGATGACTCTAGCTGCACATCGGGGAAAGGAGGCACAGACTGTCACTCACGATATGTCACAGTTGGGACACTGATCTGTGGACTGAGGAGGCCCATTTCACTAAGGTATTGTGTGATTCTCTTGCTTTGAGCCTCAAGTCTTAGGAGAAACCAGCAAGAACGGCCTATAAACTTGATTTTATGGTTTAACGTATGTCAACGCTACCAATTACAGCTCCTTCAAATTGTTTTTAAGTATTTTGGATTTTTCAGAGAGGTCAGAGCAGGCCAGAGGATGATATCCAGGGACACCAGCAGAACAGGTAGGCAGTGTTCTCTTCCTGGTCTGGCATCAGAACCTGGTAAAGTCAGGTTCTCCCATAAGGAGTTAGGATCATATTACTGGGATCCTTTACCAGCTGGACCACATGGGACAGTAGACTTCTAGGAAGGGCCTCGATCTCTTTTTCTAGAAGTTCTCAACCCTTTGATCTAGCAGGTCTCACAAAGTTCTGGAGAATCAGCCAAGGTTCAATTTAATGGGGGAGATTTCCCTACTTTTGTGACTGCGAGTTAAATTAAAATGAGAAGGAATCAGGTTCCAACTGATGCTAAGTAAGGTTGGACCCATCGTTCCTCCTCTGCTCGCCTAACCTGCCATGTTCTTGCAAAGAGATTGATGCCTACAGTTGTTTTCCCATGAAAAATAATATTCCCACCCTCCCAAATCCTTGTCTTCTTCAGTACCTGCAGCACGTCTGATTGACAAGGTCCTGCCGGCGAGACTCGTAGGCTCCCTGAAGTAGTTTGTTCTTGTAGGTCTCAGACAACATCTGTTTCATGGCCGCTGGGAGAGAGAAATTGGGGCAGGGAAAAAGAAGAGTTAAGAACCTTAACTTAAAATACCTCCAACGGCATAAAAACTCAAAGAGGTTTTCGAAAAGGGAGTTTTAGAATGGAGGTTGTTTCTATTTGTATTTCCCCCCCCTGGTTTATAATGGTTGTGAGCTCTACAGACATCTATACAGATTAAATAACGGGGAAAAAAAGAAAATTAAAATAAAACAGATTGCACACCTCCAACAGGGATTCCCTGGAAAAGGGCTGAGTTCCAGACCCTCCGAGATGGCAGAGCAAGAAGGAAATGACAGGGCAAGCATCTGCACCCCATCAATGGCCATATATAGTGTTAATGAGACACAATCAGTGCCAAAAACCATGTAAAGATAAAGGTTCCCTTCCTTGCACATCCGTGCTAATTGTTCCCGGCTCTAGGCGGCGCTGCTCATGTCCGTTCCAAAGCCAAAGAAGAGCCAGCGCTGTCCGAAGACGTCTCCGTGGTCATGTGGCCGGCAGGACTCAATGCCTTCGAAGGCACATAGAACGCTGCTACCTTCCGACCAAAGGTGGTACCTATTTTCCTACTTGCATTTTTTCATGCTTTCGAACTGCTAGGTTGGCAGAAGCTGGAACAAGAGACGGGAGCTCATTCCATGACGTGGCGCTGGGGATTCGAACCGCCGAACTGCCGATTTTTCTGATTGACAAGCTCAACGTCCTTAGCCACTGAGTCACTTAGCCTCTTTTGGTACCAAATACGATGAGTAACCGAACAAATTTTTTCCCAATTTTTCTCACAAGACAACCGACATCAACAAGTTCAAGCTGGTTCATTGAGTATCAAACGAACAAGGAATACCGGGGACAAAGTTTTCGTGTCAAAATGCGCCGAGTAGCCAATTCGATGAGCTTCACAGCAGTTGAGTACCAAGGTAGCACTGTACTTACCGGCTACTTCTTTCCTCCTCAGTTGTTCCGTTTCTTCTTGAGTGATGGCCATCAACTGCTCCATCCGGATCCTAGGAGCAATGAGAGAGAGTCAGGGGCCCAAATAGTTCACCTCAACATTTGATAAAGAGTTCAATTCCATTGTCTTTCTCCCTCCCCATGTTGCGAGGCTCATAATGGGATATAATTCTCAGTGCCTCCCACCCCAGTGTTCAGATTTCGACCCCTTCCCCGCTGATGTGGGGTCGTCTCTCTGTCCCACATTGGGGGACTTTTTCTGGAGATTTTGGGGTGAGCATTGGCCACCAATACTAAAAAGCAGAGACATGACCCTGCCAACCAAAGGGCGTAGAGCCCAGGTCTTCCCTTCAATCAATCAAGAAACTCACCGGTCGTTCTCCAGGGATTTTAAGATTTCCGAATTCTGTTTCTGCCTGCAAAGATTTTAAGAAATAAGGAAAGTCAACTTAACAAGAGTCACCATCCAACATTTGTGTGCCAATCAGTTCCACCACTGAGGACATCGCCTTTCGTGGGGCCAGTCTGGATCTCAGGTGTTACAAGCTAGTCCTTGAGCTACAACTAGTTCATTTAGTAACCCGTCAAAAGTTACAACGGCGCTGGAAAAAAAAAGCGTAACTTACAACTCGACCTTATGGTGTAGGAGCCTGTGGTCCCTTAATCAAAATTTGGGGCATTTGCAACCAGAATGTATTTACAACGGGTGCAATGTCCGAGGGTCAATGTTTCTGGCAAGCAAAACAATGGGTGAAACTGGATTCACTTAACGTCTGCGGCATAAAGGTTGTAAAATTGGGGGCGGCTCACTTAATGATAGCTTAAGCAAAAGAAGTTCTGGTCTGAGCTGTAAGTTGTAAGTCGCAACAGCCACGGTAAAATGCAGGATTGCAGGTGAACTCTGCCGACTGCTTGCAGTTCGATCCTGGCCGGCTCAAGGTTGACTCAGCCTCCCATCCCTTTTGAGGTCGGTCAAATGAGGACCCAGATTGTTGTGGGGGGGGCCAAGAGGCTGATTCTGTAAACCGCTAAGAGAGGGCTGCAAAGCATTGTGAAGCGGTATGTAAGTCTAAGGGCTTGCTGCTGTAACTGATAGGCTGTTGCATTAGGAACAGCGGTTAGTATGCAGCATTGCGGGCAAACTCTGCCCGCAGCCTGGAGTTCGATCCTGACTGGTTCAAGGTTGACTCAGCCTTCCGTCCTTCCGAGGTGAGTAAAATGTTGGGACCAAGATGCTGACGCTGTAAACCGCTTAAGAGAGGGTTGCAAAGCACTGTGAAGCAGTGTTGTTGCTACTGCTAGTAAGCTAAGGACACCCTGAACCCACCTCCCACCTGCTGCAGCAGCCCAGGGCATGGAATTGATTCTGTGGTTATCAGGTACCAGCCGATGCCCAGGCAGAACATAGATAGATAGATAGATAGATAGATAGATAGATAGATAGATAGATAGATAGATAGATAGATAGATAGATAGATAGAGATAGAGATTACAGATAGAGATTACAGATAGAGATATAGATATACAGATATAGATTAGAAATAGAGATATAGACATAGACATAGACAGATATAGATATAGATTAGAGATAGAGATAGAGATAGATAGATAGATAGATAGATAGATAGATAGATAGATAGATAGATAGATAGATAGATAGAGATAGGAGATTAGAGATAGAGATAGAGATAGACATAGATAGATATAGATATAGATTAGATATAGAGATAGAGATAGACATAGATATAGATATGCCCCTCTTCTGAGCTCACTGGGTCTCCTACCTTTGATTATCTTTCAGCAGTTTCTGGATCCTGACGGTCACTCCTTGTTCCATCTGTTTCAGCTGCTCCAGCAACTTCAGGCGCTCGGCTCCCAGGCGTCGCTGGTGACGGGTGAGGCCTTCGTCCAGTTTCATCTGCTCCTGAAAATCGGAGGGAAAGCCACACCCAGGGCCCAATGCCGAAGCCACGTGGCAAGGGAAGAGAGCCCAGCCCAATTCACCCTGAATCAGCCAGCACCAAATCCTCTAACGTCAGATATGGTGGGGAAGAGGAAGACATCTTGTAGGAATGGGGCGGGGGGGGAAATGGGAGGTGCCTTACCTCTTTCATGCTTTGGAGAAATTCTCCTTTCTGGACATGGCTTTGATGCATCAATTGGACTTGTTCTCTCTGCTCCAGGTCCAGCCCACGCTCAAAAGCCAGTTTCTCTTGCATCTTCTCCTCCTAACAGACAAACAGAGACATCAGTCAGTATATATATATATATATATATATATATATATATATATATATACTTTGTATTACAACACCCTGTTAAGCCCCAATTAAGGGAGAAAGCATACTGCTTTCTTTTCTGTCTTTCGGCTCATCACCAGAGACCATACCGACAGAAAGCTATTTGTTTCGTTGCCTTTTTTGTTTTACATGTGTGTAAGGTTTTTAAGCTGATAATTTTTAAATAATAAATAAGGGAGACTAGTATAGATCTATTTCGAGCTAGTTAGCTCTCTTCAGCTAGCCATACCCTTACTGGGATTCGAACCAGGGAAGTATTACATGTGAGGCAGTTGTAATTGCCTCTACACCACTGGCTCTCTCCTTATCAGCTTCAGGCAGGGGAATAAGTATATACTTTGTATTACAACACCCTGTTAAGCCCCAATTAAGGGAGAAAGCATACTGCTTTCTTTTCTGTCTTTCGGCTCATCACCAGAGACCATACCGACAGAAAGCTATTTGTTTCGTTGCCTTTTTTGTTTTACATGTGTGTAAGGTTTTTAAGCTGATAATTTTTAAATAATAAATACTTATTCCCCTGCCTGAAGCTGATAAGGAGAGAGCCAGTGGTGTAGAGGCAATTACAACTGCCTCACATGTAATACTTCCCTGGTTCGAATCCCAGTAAGGGTATGGCTAGCTGAAGAGAGCTAACTAGCTCGAAATAGATCTATACTAGTCTCCCTTATTTATTATTTAAAAATTATCAGCTTAAAAACCTTACACATATATATATATATATATATAGGCTTTTGCTCTTTCAAACTACAGATGGAAGGTAAGATCGTCTGTGCTTGTCCTTTGACCCAGGACTTTTTAAACCAGCAAGTCATCCGAAGCAAAATAGAAGGAAAAGGAGAGAGAAAAACTAGTCTTTCAAGAGAAGGGAAGGAAAGGAAAGGAAAGGGAAAAAAGGAGGGAGATAAAGATAGACAGACATACACAATATGGATGGATAGCTACACAGAAGACATAGAAGGATGGATAATTAGAAATGATGCACGGATCGATGGATGCAGACAGATAGACAGATAACTTGGATGGATGAATGGACAGACTATGGATGGGCAGAGAGAGATGGATGACAAGGTTGGATGGATAATTAGACAAGAGTCCCTTTTTGGGAGAGAGGGCGGTATAGAAATTTAATTAAATAAATAAATAAGAGGGAGGGAGGGGGAGGAGGGAGAGAGTGAGGAAGAAGAAAGAGAAAGAGAGAGAGATCCATTTTTGCACAGAGGCCTTGTAGATAACAAAAAAGGAAGAGAGCTGCCATTTTAGGTCAAGGAACCAAGCCCAGACTGATTTTCTACGGCGGCCATTCTTTCATCCTGCATCACCTCCCATCTGCAGATGAATGGAACAGGGTTGGCAAATCCCACAACGAGGAGCAGGGAGGGAGATCATGGGCATCCTTACCTTTCGCTTCTCGTAGTCTAGAAACCTGTTCTGCAATGAAAAGTTGAAAGGAGAAGTCAGCCAGGTTGATTTTAACAAGCCACTGAACACAAACATGATGTGATTGTGTTTTTCTTCAGAAGGTCTGGGGAGACCTGCCTATTCACCTCAGCCTTTAGCGTCTTCTGGTTACTTTCTTTTGATTGTGGTGAGCCACCAAAAGCCCCTGGGAGACTGGCGGCAGGCATGCAAGTTTCATAAATAATAATTTTGCAACAACTGACGACCGGCATTGACAAATGTCCTATTAGTCAATTGCAAAAGGGAAGCTTGGCTTACATCCTGGGAAGGTACCTTGAACGCCATCAGATGACAACATCTGCCTATTGCAGATCCTTGGGAAGGAGTCAACGAACCATAATAATTACATTGGACGCCGTGGCATTGACAAAATTCCGATCGGTCAATTGCAGAAGGCAGCTTGACCTGGAACAGCTTACATTCTGCAACCGGCGCTTGAACACCATCAAGCATCCACGTCTGCCTATCTCAGGTTCTTGAGAAGGACCGAATAGGTAGACAAAAATGCAAAAACCCAGTCTAAACATCGGGTTGACCGTGCAATTAACCATAGTGCCTTTTATCGTTTCCCCCCACAGTTCTCTTGGGAACAGAGTTCAGGGGAAGGGGTGGCTTCCCTCTGTGTCTCTAACAACTGGTTTTTGGGGTAGACTTCTTCATTCCTCTACTCGTTGCAGAATACCTTATGCCACCAGACTCGAAATTCTAGACCTAGAAAACCTAGAACTACACCGCCTTCAGTCTGATCTAAGTATAGTATATAAAATCATACATTGCAACGTCCTACCTGTCAATGAATACTTCAGCTTCAACCACAACAACACAAGAGCACACAATAGATACAAACTCAAGGTTAATCGCACCAAACTTGATTGCAGGAAATACAACTTCAGCCACAGAGTGGTCAATGCCTGGAATACTCTACCTGACTCTGTGGTTTCTTCCCCAAACCCCAAAAACTTTAACCTTAGACTGTCTACTATTGATCTCACCACCCCTTTCCTAAGAGGTCTGTAGGGGGCGTGCATAGGCACACCAACGTGCCTACCGTCCCTGTCCTATTGTTTCTTTTATTTTATTTTTTTATGCGTATCCATGTATTCATAACTATGCTTTTACTTATACCTATTATCTTGTAAGCAATTGACAAATGAATGAATAAATAAATAAATAAATAAAAGTGGAAGTTCTATATCAACTCTATGGGGATAGACCCACAAAACTGGTTCCTGTGAGTTTAGGGAAAAAAATTTCCTAAAATGGGATTCTTGTATATTTAGGGAGAGTTAACACTCACTTGCCACTCTGCTTCCTCTTCCATGTATTTCCCAGCTGTCTTCTGAATACCGTCCGCCGATATCTCTCCTCCGTCGCTTTCCAACACAGGGAGTAAGTACTGAGAGGGAGGGTTGTATTCCATGCCCACTTCTGGAAGGAAACCCACACGTCACAGTATCACAATACAGGCAGTCCTCGGTTTACGCCAACAATTGAGCCCCAAAGGTTTCGTTGCTAAGCAAGAGTTATTCGGTGAGCTTCTCCCCCCCCGGTTTTATGACCTTCCTTGCCACTGTTGTTAAGTGAATCGACGCCACTGTTCTGTTATTAAACGTGGTTGTTTGGTGAATTCGGGTTTCCCCACAAAAGGGGATTGCATAACCCCTGGGGTACTGCAACCGTCATAAATATGAGTCAGTGGCCAAGCGTGCGAATTTTGACCACATGGCCGTAAGGGGGGTGCTGCATGAAGTATGAAAAGTCGTAAGTCACTTTCTTCCAGGGCTGTTGTAACGTTGAACAGCCACTAAATGAACTGTTGCATGTTGAGGATTATCTGTGTACAGACAGTCCTTGAGTTACGACTGAAATGCTCACTTTCACAGAGGAACCTCTGGATGGCCTCGGTGCCCGCGCTGCAGACCTCACTTGGGGGGTAAACCATTGCTGTGGCATCCAGGGACAAGGTCTGCAAGAGAGGAACACATACATCCCGCAGCTGCTTTTAATCCGCAGGAAGCTGGGCCTGATGTGTTGCTATGGTGGCAAATATGTGTAGCTCGGGAGGAGGAGGAGGAGGAGGAGGAGGAGGAGGAGGAAGGGAAGTTCGTTCTCCGAGCTTGTGGGTTGGTTTCCGAAGGTTTTGTTAGCAGGCTGGGTCACACCTTCAGTGGAATTTAGGAGATGTTGGTGTTTAGGAGATAGATAGACAGACAGACAGACAGATAAGATAGACAGATAGGTTAGATAGATACAAATTAGATAGATAGATAGATAGATAGATAGATAGATAGATAGATAGATAGATAGATAGATAGATAGATAGATAGATAGATAGATAGATAGATAGATAGATAGATAGATAGATAGACAGACAGACAGACAGACAGATAAGATAGACAGATAGGTTAGATAGATACAAATTAGATAGATAGATAGATAGATAGATAGATAGATAGATAGATAGATAGATAGATAGATAGATAGATAGATAGATAGATAGATATAGATACCTTAGATAAATACTGTAGATAGATAGATGATAGATAGATAGACAGACAGACAGACAGACAGAGTAAATAGATACAGAATAACAGTTGGAAAGGACCTTGGAAGATGGATAGATGGATGGATGGATAGATAGGTAAGTAGATAGATGGATGGACAGATAATGATAGAAAGATAGATAGATAGATAGATAGATAGATAGATAGATAGATAGATAGATAGATAGATAGATAGATAGATAGATACATCCACAATAAGCCAAGCGCCTCTATCTGTAACGCTACCTCCAAGGTTCGGAGGTGAGCCAGCGCCTGCGGCAACTCCTGCACCGAATTTTCACTGATGTCCAACGTTCGCAAACTCCGCAGGCCTTCCAAAGTGGAGGGCAATTTCTTGAGCTTGTTACCTGCAAGGAGAACCAGAAAAGTGGAAAGTGGGAGGTGGAGGGGGGATAACATTTGTAATGTAATGTAATCTGCTCTAATTCGACTGTTGCAACGTCAAACCGTTGTTAAACAGAATAGTTGCCGGGTCAAACATGACCTGTGTTTTAATATTCATTTTTCTCATAATCAGCAGGAGTCTGAATGCTTCACATCTAAACAATCAATCAGCAGAACAATTTTGCCTCCAGAAAGTGTGAATTCTCCAACACTGGAAGTTTTCAAGAAAGGACTGAAATAGTATAGGGCTTCCTGCCGGAGCAGGGGGTTGGACTAGAAGACCTCCAAGGTCCCTTCCAACTCTGTTATTCTATTATCTGCTATCTGCTTGAGACATTCATGCACTCAGATACAGGGCTTTGGTTAGGCTAAGCTGCCCTCTGGAGGCCCACAGATTTAGTTTTACACGAACTGTACTTTGTATTGGTTGATCGTTAATATGCAATCTGAACTTCCTGAGGACTAATGGAAACCACCACAAAATCAGCAGCTTTGAAATCATCTTGTTTTTTAATCTGCTGTGGTTAGGTCTGGTTTCAAGCAACCAACCAACCAACATTTAAAAGGAAGGTCCCGGTGACCAACCAAGATTGGATCCTGGGACACATAAATCTGCCTTAGTTCTGGAAAGAAACAAAAAAATCAATTTCAGAATTCCTTATTAGGACTCCGAAGCAAAATTTATCCCTGCTAGGCTAAATTATGATTGATTTTTGAATGGAAGCCTGGTGATTATATCCCTTGGATCAGAGGTGATTATTCAGCCCAGTTCTGGACAACCGGTAGCGGAAATTTTGAGTAGTTCGGAGAACCGGCCAATCCCACCTCTGACTGGCCCCATTAATCCCATTTATTCTCTGCCTCCCATTGAATCCCAGCTGATCGGCTGGGTCTCCTTTGATTGCCCTGCACAGGAGAACAGAGCTGGAAAGGAGGTTAGTGGGTTGGGGAGGGAAGGGGGATTTTCAGTATATCCTTCCCCTGCCACGCCCACCAAGCCACTGTCAACTCATAAAATATTCCTATGGTCTTTTATAGTTGCCAACAGAAAGGGAGGGGCGAGCAGTGCAGCAGCTTGCAAAACCGAAATTGCATTCCATAAATGTTTTCCAAGATAGTAACTAGGTGACTGAAGTTTCTGTCTTGCAAAATCCTAACTGGAGAGCATGATGGATGACTCTGGGCTATGGAGGTGTCCCATTGGAGGATATGAATTAGGATACACCCAGGGGGTGTGGGGGGGAAACCAGGGTCAAGGGTGACAATGAATGATGAGGCTTAGAGTCGGCTGCACCCAGACAGCACCGGCATGTCTTCTCCTAAAAACTCTTCTTTTGAGCTTTGAAAATCAGGCTAGAGACTCATGATTTAAATGGGGCTTATTACCAGAACCCTGACAGCCCACAGAACTGGTAGCAAAAGAAATTAGAATACTACCACTGCCTTGGATGCAAAACTCAAGGTTGCCGCGTCCTCTTCTAAAATGTTAAAGTGGGAAACCGAGCCATTAATAGCAAACTTTCAGCTTAATCCGCTGCTCCCTGCATCTTTTGCACCCGCTGCCTGTCAAAGCGTACGTTAAAAAGCCAGAGCCGCCGTTCTTTCCAGAGACACGCGGACACTGTTTTGCCATACCTTTTAAATTCAGCGTCTGAAGCTGAGCGAGATCCCCGATGGAGTCCGGAAGAGCTTTTAAAACATTCTTTTCCACATTCAAAACCTATCAAGGGACAGGAGACAAAGGGATAAGCAGGCAAGTCTCTTGAAGCTGGCGTGTCGAGTCCAACCCCCGCCCCCATCCTCCCCTCCACGCGATCAAGTGACTTTGGGCAAAATGTCAAATCACATCGAAAAGGAGAGAGGAAAAAAAAATAGAAACCACGTTGGCTCCTGAAACAGCCAAGAGATTCCAGAGCATCCAAAGTTTTTTTTTTTTTTACCTGAAGAGAAATCAACTGGCCGATATCGGCGGGAAGGGAAGTCAGCTGGTTGTCATGGAGATCTAGAACCTGGAAGAATAAAGGAAGACGTAACAATCCATTCCCAAGTGTAGAGAAGGGTGTGCTTCTCAAAAGAGGTTGTTCAACTCCAATAACCTTCCGCTTAGCCTCCAGGGTGAACCACAAAAGGTGATGGGATTATAATCCAGAAACAAGGAATGGAAGAATACAGCAGCAGGTCCAGGCCAGAAAAAAATTGCTAAAATTCAACCTAATTTTGCGAAGCTTCTTCTCCGGTAACATTGAACTGCAAATCAGGGCATACAAAACCTTTGCCAGACCAACACTTGAATACAGCTCATCTGCTTGGAATCCACACTGTATAACGGACACGAATACGATTGAGCGAGTCCAGTGGTATTTCACGAGAAGAGTCCTCCACTCCTCTGCTCGCAATAGAATACCTGATGCTACCAGGCTCGAAATATCGGACCTGTCTGACCTAAGCTTAGTACACAACATTGTCTGCTACAACGTCCTACCTGCCAATGACTACTTCAGCTTCAACCACAACAATACACGAGCACACAGTAGATACAAACTCAAAGTAAACCGCTCCAAACTCGATTGCAGGAAATACGATTTCACCAACAGAGTGGTCAACGCCTGGAACTCACTCCGTGACTCTGTTGTTACATCCTCAACTCCACAAAACTTTCACCTTAAACTGTCTAACATGGACCTCCTCACTCCCTGCCTAAGAGGTCTGTAAGGGGGCGTGCGTAAGCGCACTAGCATGCCTACCATCCCTGCCCTACTGTTCCCATTTATTCGACCTCATGTATTATGTAAATATTTATACCTGTTTATACTTATATGTTGATATGTTATGTCCAAACTTATACTTGTTTTCTCATACCTGCTTGTCGAACTAAACTAAATAAATAAAATAAAAATAAACTACATTTTGTTGCTTGTTCTTTTGATTCTGGATCTTAACAAGCTTCCGCCAACCATTGATGAAAAGAACTGCGAATCACCTTTACTGTTACAAGGTTAGAGAGGCTGCAGGATTTGGGCACCAGGGACGTCAAAAAATTCGTGTGAACGATCAGCACCTGAAAGAGGAAAGGAGAGAGTAGTTAAAACTGGCTTATTCTGAAAGTACAAATGAAAGAATTTGACGGAAGAGTTTGGGATACGAAACAGATCTGATCAAAGAGAAGTCTGGATCTAAATGCAAACAACAGGAAGAATGGATAAAACACAGAACAAAACCCGATTCTCAAAATGTTGAGAATTTGAGGAACCCGTTTTTGATACTGAAGGGAACTTTGTGTAGCCCCCATCTAGAAGTGTTTAATGAAATTCAAAGTATTTAATGAAATTCCTCTTGGTATTCTGAACTGTTCTCTTTAAAATGAAAATCATCCGCTTTTTGGACATTTAAAACATATACATACATACATACATACATTTAATAGATATACATAAATGCGCATTGCATCTTGGATCTTGTGCTAATGTTCCATCTTCTTTCTTACCTTCTTCTGCAAAACTCTGCAGGTTGCGAAGGCACCATAGGGAAGCTAAAGAAAGAAAGAAAGAAAGAAAGGAAGAAATTTTTTGGTGAGACGAAAACAATCAGAACCATTAAGGGAGCATTCAAAAACACGTCTGGGCCAGTTCAAACAAGAGGCATTAGAAGATGAGGCCTAATTTAAAACAGATTTTGCCTAGGTTCGAAATGCATCCGGTGTGTGGCGTTTCCTTAGGTGGAAATTTCCAATTCTCTGCATTCCAGGATCTTTTGCTTAAAACTGCCCAGGGGATTCGTGCTGGATGGAAATCTTGTTTCAATCGGCAATCGGCTGTTTTCACCTTTTGATAGCAAAATTTGCTGAGGCGATCCTCCTTTCAGAAGACGAACCCTTCAGGAGGGTAACCCTCAACTTACAACTGTTTGCTTAGTGACTGTTCAAAGTTACAATGGGTTTGTCTTAAAACCGGCCTTCATATTTACAAATCACTGCAGCATCCTCAGGACACCATGGTTAAAATCCAGACATGCCTTTACAAAGGCTGCAACATCCCAGTTGGGTTCCAACAGGTAAATGCAACGAAGGAAGCCAGGCTGGCTTAACAACCCCTGAATTCGCTGCAGTGATTTCTTTAACTAGCGTGGAAAAAGCCCGTAAAATCGGGCAAGCCAGTTAACAATTGCCTTGCTTAGCGATGGAAACTCTGGTATCAATTGTGGTCGTAATTCGAGCAGTCCCTGTACCGTGAGCAAACCTCGATCTAGAATACTCTGAGGAGGTCATGTTTCTGCCCCCAGGTATCTAAATTCAAGATGACCATTAAAACTTCCAAAGTATGTATCAGGGTTCCGGCGACTGCCCTAACTAAAGCATGAAGCTCGAGCTAAGCTTCAAAAAAACTCAAAAGATTTATTAGGAGCAACATGCCGGCATTAACCTAAAGGAAGCCAACTCTGGCATATGTAATTCACAGTCACCTGTTACTCTGTTTCCCCCCTGGGTGTGTTATAAATTCTCCAATGGGGGCTGGGTGTCATCAATCACATTCTCCAATAAAGGATTTTCGAGGGCAGAAGATCTGGTAGCCTAGCTACAATCTTTGTAGATAAGGGTGGAATGTACTTCGGGTTTTAACCTACCAAGTAATGCTCCTTCAGATTTCCACACCTCCTCATTTATGGCAACTCAAAACAGGCATAGGGATGTTTTATGAGTTGAGAATATGACTACAAAGTTCCCATCGTTAAGGGTTGCCATCATTCGGGCAACTGGAACCAGAAATGAAGAGAATTTACCTCAGAAAGTTCACATTTGGAGATATCAAGGATATCATCTGCTCCGGCTTCTTTGGCCTGTTGAAAAATGGACAGATGAGTTTTACCGGCTGCAAAATCAGGGGTGGGTGGATGGGAATAATTTTAGTTCCTCAAATTAGTCTTCAGCTTCTACTGAAAGAGATGGCCAGGAAAGAGGTGGAACTGAGAAATATTGGTGAACCCTATTGAGTTTCCCCAAGTGTGGAGAGCTGAACTTTTGTTCTTCAATGGTTTCCTCGGGGATCTCTAGGAAACAAATCCACCAACTTAGTTAGCAGATCCTTGGTGTCTTTAAAGACATGGACTGTTAACTTCTACGAAGCCATGATGAGAGATGAAGAAGATTTGCAAACAGAAGGATGGGGAGTTGTTGTAACTTAAGGGAGAGCAGTGGTCAACTGTGGTTCATTCCCAAGGGCTCTATCCCACCTTAAAGGATCAGGACAAGAGAAGACCTCATCTAGTGTGGTCCATCAGGAAGCTTCTGAGAAACTTCTTCAACCCATCTCACAACTCAAGCAAGGGTTGGGGACAGATACTCAGGACCTGATTGTCTTCCCATGACTTACAAGACACATTTGGTATTCTAGACGTTTCCGGGCTTCGCTGCTTGCCTTCCTTTTCCGGAAAAAAAGCAGCATCTTGCCTCCGGTCTCCATGTATCCCAGTTTCAGCAGGAAAGGAGGCTGCGACAGGATGGTGATCAGAACCTGAGCAGCAGGAATAGCAGGAGGTTATATCCCAGGTCAAGTCATCGATAGATTGGCCTGCTCAGCAGGTTCTGCCTACCGCACCCTAGGAAATGAACACCATCTTGACAACCAATCTTGACACCCACTGGCTTTAACTAGCTTCCCTGCAGTTGCTCTTGGACACAAATCCCCATCAGCCCCTGCCGCCAAACTTGATGAGTGGGGAAGGTGTGATGACCCAAAGGGGCGTGGCACAAAAATAACAAAGTCCCCAAAGTAAATTCCCTTTAATGCCTCCCAGCTTGGCCCCCAATGTGCAATTATCCTTAGCGGGAGATCAAACTCTTCCAAAAACAGTCTATAAAAGGAAGAAATGCAGTCTGAACCCAAAGTACGGATAAAGTAGGAATAAAAAAACAACACAAACCACGCTGAAGTAATTAACATGACAGACCAGAATAATAACTTGCAGACTTCCAAAAGATAACAAGGCACACACAGTTGGGATGAGGCCAAAACCCCAATAAGCCTCGACAAAGATAATGCATGCTTTGCTTCCAGCAACTTTGCCATGGGCGAGTTTACCCTTTTAAACAATCTTCCCAGCTTCAGCCCATGAAGGGGATCAGGGCCCTTTCCTCCCCCATAAACCACGTTGCTCCCTTATCCATTCCTCCCTGCGTGCCCTAGGATGAAGAGGGGATGGGTCTGGGTCTTCTTCTGAATGCCCAGCCAGCCTGTGCCCTTCCCCAGTTTCCTCCACAGCCACCAGAGCCACACTCCCACTTCCTGTCAACTGTTCCAACTCTCCCGCGAAGTCAGATTCCAACTGGGGCATGACAAAAGAGATAGGACAAAACCTCTGGAAGGTGAGCAAAGGCAAAGACTACTTGATTGTCAACAGAAATGAAGATCAATTGTTAAGATAGGGATGCCCTCTTGAAAACTCCAAATATGACTCCTCTCATTGGTACACTGATGATGCTACCTAGTTGGGTAATGAAACATCTGCAAGAAAAATCACAAGGGACCCAGAGCCCTCCTCCTCCTCTTCTCCTCCACTCCGCAAAGTCCCCTCCTGTCTAGCACTGATGATGCTACCTAGTTGGGTAATGAAATGTCTTCAAGAATACATCTAAGCTCAGAGAATCATTAGTTCATCCTCGTGCTTAAGACCGTCTTCCTCCACCAAATTTCCATACCATTAGCACATAAGCCAACACTTAGAGACAGTCATGATTTATCACCAAAAGTAATATGGGTGGCAAGGCCCAATCCACACCCCCCCCCAAAAATCCTTCAGTGGCCTCATTGCATAATTATTAACCCTTAAAGATCCATTGAGAGACAGATCATCACAGACAAAATCTATTTATGAGATAAGAGACAGGAGTTGTGAGTTTACAGCAAATGATTGGGACTCTTTTTTGTCCCACTTCACCATGACCTGATTCACAGGAGGCTTAAAGTCAGATCACTTCCTGCACTTTTAAATCTCTACTAAGCTGCCACATGAACAGCTGTGCATTCTGACAGCCAGATGAAAGGATGCAGTTTTCATGGAAGAGCTGTTGTAAAAACTGCCTGAAGGCACAAATCGTTCGCTCTGAGGATTGCTAGTGATGTCTCAATCAACGATGCAGTGATATCTTACAACGTATACAATGGACGAAGTCCAAATTTGCTAAAGACTCCAACAGGTTTTTTTGTGTGTGTCTGTGAGAAATTCCCTGACTCCCTCACCTATAATACCTCCCAGAATAGAGAAAAACAGCCTGAAACCTTTCCCCTTGCAAATAGATTAGTTTGTGAGATTTTAATTTAAGATGAGAGGGAGAATAATCAGAAAGCTGGTTATTATCAGACCTGTGAAAATTAATAGCTTCAAGAATATAGCCACAAATCTGTATCTTCCTTTGCATTTATTAATACACAAATATATTTCTGCCAAAAAAAGAAATGATACATATATGCAAATAATAAAAGGCTTCCCAAGAGATTAATAACCTGTGCATATTTGAAGTCCCACATTATATATATATATACAGTGTTAACAATTCTATATTAGAATAGAATTCTTTATGGGCCAAGTGTGATTGGATACCCAAGGAATTTGCCTCTGGGTGCATACATACTCAGTGTGCATACAAACAACAAGTGATAAATCATAATCATCCTAAAATACATTCATCATAATTACAAGTGATAGTCACAGGATGCTAAATAAGCAATGAACATAACTCATACTAGAATATGAAATAAAGCAATGAATATAAACTGTCAGATACAAACAACAAAGTGATAGTCACAAGAAGATAAGGAAATGGGTAATAGGAAAGATGAGAAGTAATAATAATAATGCAGCCCTACTTGGTAGTTTGACAACGTTGTGGGAATTAGGTGTTTAGCAGAGTGATGGCATGGGAAAAAACAGTCCTTGTGTCTGGTTATAACAATAAAATCCGTTGGAACAATGACATTGGCTGGACCTTGGCAATTAAAGACACGTCTGGCATTTGTAAACAAGCTTCTGTCTTTACCAAAATGTTTTTATATCGCTGAGAATTACTGGAAGTTGGGCAGAACAGATTTTTTTAAAAAATAATTATTATTAATATTTGTTGGAAAAGGCCCTTGGGGAAGAAATCCCCCTGATTTTTCCTATCATAAATTAATCCTCCCATCTCAATGGTAACACTATTCTATTTATAAATAAAATAAATTCTATTCATTTTGAGCCACCCAGCTCATTGAGATGAGAGTTTAGCCAGTTTTTCTTCTTGCATTTAACAATCATTTAACAGATAATCAGAGTTGGAAGGGACCTCGTAGGTCATCTAGTCCAACCTAGAGAGACCCACATGTCCTCTGACCCTAAATTAAGCTGCAGCCTTCCCTCTCCCCCCTTTTCTTACCTGCCAGGAAGCCCCATAGCATCGGGCTGAATGTATTTCCAAGGGAAAAGCCAGGGATCCAAGGCAGACACTCAACAGGTGAAGCTGGATTTCTTGCCTGTCATGCCAGCAAGGAGGAGGCTGGTGAAAGGACCAGGGCAGGGGCAAGAAAGGAGGGCCTGGGTGAATGGCAATAAGGAACCAAAGCAATTGCACTGATCTGATCGTGGGGAAAGGGAGAAATAAGTAAATGGCTAAATATAAAAAGGCAGGAAATGCAGGACCAGCTGGCTTAGCCACGCCCAGAAACAGGAGGAGGAGGGGGCACAGCTAAGGAGCGGCCACGCCCCCTTCCTTGGATCCACGCCCAGGGCTTGAGTGGGAACGGAGGAGTCGAGCCCCGCCCACTTGGCTTAAGTTTGTCCCTCCTCGCGGCCCGTACGTACCAGCTCCGCTCATCCGTGACGCAGAAAGAGTCGCTTCAGAGCCCACCCCGCCTTCGTTTTTTCTTTTCCCCGCTCCCTCCATGCGGCTTGTCCCGAGGAAGCCGCCGTGTCGCTCCCGGCTCCGCGCCCTTCGGGGAAAACGGCTTCAAATCAAAAAGGCTTCGCCTCTTCTTCGCCCGGCGGCGGTGCCCTTAGCAGCCATGGCGGCGGAGAGACGCAAAGCCTCGCGAGAAGTCAGGCGGACGCCGCGTTCCAGACGGAGGAGTCGCGTTTCCCCCCCTCCCTCCCGTGGTCGAGACAGCCGTTGATTCGATCTCGCGAGATTTTGACTGGCTTATATATCCCGCGGCAGCGGCCATCCGAGGCCTTTTTTAATTTTCGTTGCGGAGCCGGGTGGTCGCGTTCTTGAATCCGCCGCCATCTGAGTCGGACGTTGGCCGGCCGTTACCGGAGACATCATGCCGCCCAAGTTCGACCCCAACGAGATCAAAGTCGGTGGGTATGGAGCCTGCTTGGTTCTTCCCTTAGGCGGCATTTGGAATTGTTTCCTCCCTTAGAGATCCCTGCAGGTCGTGTGAAAACGCTTCCTTGCGTGTCTCTCCTGTATTTCTGTTACTGATTCAGTATTATGCTTGATTTTTCAGTACTTCCTATTGTCTTGACCCCCTTTCCTATTGAACCCAATTATCTCTCGCTTAATCGGGGGGGGGGTAGGAGTTAGTTAAGCATTTTGTCGTTAATTTTTCAGAAATTAACGACGAAAAAAAAAAAGGAAATGAGAAGAGAGGCATATAAACTTAATAAATAAAATCAAAGGGATTTACAGGGTCGTGAAAAGGGAGTTTTCATACGATCATTAATTCTGCCATACCCTGCATCGTTTTTATTTCCTCCATTTTCTGGCTTTGCACATACTTCATTGCTCAGTTGAATTGCTTACAGGTTAACGGAGTTGGAAGGGACTTTGTAGGTCATCTAGTCTGACCCCCCCGCCCAAGCAGGAGACCCTACACCGTTTCTGACAGATGGCGGTCCAATCTCTTCTTGAAAGCTTCTGAATTGTAAAATAACTTTATTTTACAAAGAAGGGAAAGAAAGGCAGCCTGCTTTTGCCAAGGAAACCTGCCTGGGGAATCTCCATGCAATTGCAACCGACCTCAGGAGCGTTTAGGATTCATTTTAATAATTGTCATGATTATATTGCCTTTATTTTTCTTGCAGTGTTCTTGAGATGCACCGGAGGTGAAGTGGGGGCCACTTCTGCCCTGGCTCCCAAAATCGGACCTTTGGGTTTGGTATGTCTTGATTTTACGTTTTCTTGAATTGGGAGTTTTCGTTTCGGGGAATTTAACCCGAGTACCGAATTCCTTTTTCAGCATTTTTTTTTTTTTTAAAGCCAGCAAAAAGTGGCCTGCTTTTTGACTCGACTTCGAAGAATTAGCAGCCTTAGGAGGCTTGCAATTGATTTTTAGGAGCTGCTAACAATCCATTTTCCATGTTGATTAACCTATAATGGGTGTATTTATCCCCCCTGCAAAAATTGTGGGTTGGAAAATTTATAATTAGTCCGATTCTCAAGTCTATAAAATTGTCTTTACTCAACCTTGGGTGTTGGCCATTAGAATCACACCTAGGCTTGTGCTGAATTCACATCCTCTGGGCTAATTAGTTTGTTTTATTGTCATTGCACCTTGTACGACGAAAGTAAATATTTGGCCCCGATTGACGTGTGGAGGCTAAATTTAAGTGACTGGGTTACCGGTTTGATTAGTCAAACGTATGTCCCATTTCAGGGCCAGAATCTGGCCAATACCGAAACACTTTGGTGTATATTAGCCAGTCATGAAAAACTATACTTAAAAATTCCGCTTCTGCCTTTTTCAGTCCCCAAAGAAGGTGGGTGATGACATTGCCAAGGCCACCGGCGACTGGAAAGGACTGAGGATCACCGTGAAGCTGACGATTCAGAACAGGCAAGCGCAGGTACAGGCAACGCCACAAGGGATGGCTCTCTGGTTAAAATGCGCCAAGTCTCAAAAGGATTGGCCAAGCTGCCGCCATGAGCTGTAATCCCGGCAGGGTTGACTCAGCCTATCATCCTTCCGAGGTCGATAAAATGAGTACCACTCCAATTTGCTCTGTGGGAGGTCACTTAAGATTGGACCTTGAGTACAAGCCCTTTGGAGGAATCCTGGGCTGTTCTGACCCAAAATCAAATCAAACAAAAACACCAAGTATATATAAAAGCAAACCTTTTTAATGCATCTCTGTAGAATTCTGTTCGTTCACAGCAAAGAGTCATTAAAACTAAAATGTCCCAGATAAAATCAAGCCCTTTTCAAGGTTGTAAAAGGCTGCCAAGAACACGAGTAATTGCAGAGAAATATTCAAAGCCAGAAGTTTTAAAAAAAAATAAACCGGAGTAAGCAGGGCTTCAACGAGGACTATGAGTAGAAAGAATTTCCTTGCTTCCTGCAAAGAAGCCAACCCCAAAGGCTGGCTTTTATCCCTCAAAGGAGGGACCATCACCTTGCAGCCTTACTCCTGAGTTTCCCGTGCTGCTTCAGCTGCTCTTTCCACTGAGCAGCCCTGCGCATACTAAGCACGGGCACCCCGGGGTCTTCTTCGTCCACTGCTGCCAGACTCCACAATCTCCAAAGGCAGCACCCCTGCATCACACACAGGCCCCTCATCTGTCAGAGACCTCAGCCATGTGCACCACAACATGGACCCAGATGAGTTAATGAAGTGACCTGATAAATCAGTTAAGGGCGTAAAGTGTTTGTGGCTGCATTTGGAGGCCTGGGGAATAGGAACTAGCTGCTTTTGAGTTTTGGATCTGGTGGCGTTATTCAGGTTTTCACCCTGTCAACTCATAAAACATTTCTATGCCTGTTCTAGAGTTGCTGTGAACAGGGGAGGGGGAGAATTTGAAGGAGCAGTGTGGCAGTTTAAAACCAAAAGCGCATTCCATTCTTCTCTTGCAAAGATTGTAACTTAAGCTACCGGAATTTCTGCCCCTGAAAAATCCCTAATTGGAGAACATGATTGATGACTTTCGGCTATGAACGTGTTTCCGTCGGAGAACATGAATTATGATACACCCAGAAGGGGGAAACAGGATCAAAGGTGATAGTAATTAGGTGTCTCAGAATCAGCTTCATACAGGCCATGCCGACATGTTCGCTCGTAATAAATCCTCCGAAGTTTTTTGAAGCTTGGCTCATGGTTTAATTAGGGCAAGAATCCTGGCAGCAAGCCAATTCTGAGACATGTAATTACATGCAGAGCAAAAACAAGTTTGAGTGCAGGTATAGAATTTTGGGTATAAGCACACACACACACATGGCTTATCGTTACAGCATCCTTGTAACAGGCCTGTCATCTTCCTGTCCCCTTGTAAATGGGTCCAGGCATTTCTCAAGTCAGAAGCTCAGCGTACCAAGATTGGGGCACCTCCACGTTTTGCTGAGTAAATCACACTGGGTTGAGGTCACCCGACATCTAAGCCAACTTCGGATTGTATTGTGGTTTGGTTAAAGGAACATATTTGTGAGCCTATAATGGGGTGGATTGGACTGTTCAGAGCAGAAAGCTGATCTTCTGACCTCAACAGTTTGGCTGTTCGCTCCCTGTAGATTGAGGTGGTCCCATCAGCCTCCGCCCTGATCATCAAAGCGCTGAAGGAGCCACCTCGTGATCGCAAGAAGCAGAAGAACAGTGAGTGCCTCCTGGTTTTATTTAAGAAAAACGTACATTTCCTGATTTTGATGGACTGCTCAGCTGCAGATTCCTCCCAACTCGGGGAAAGACACAAGGGTGGCCTTGTAACGATGGGACGAAGTCAGGCAAATAGGTGTAGGAAGTGGTCAGGTTGGGATGCAAGCTGACTTGGAAAGCCGCTGTTTGAAATTAACTTTTCCATGGCGGTCACTTCCAGCAATACAGGAAATCCTCGCCTTAAAGCCGTTCCTTGAGTGACAGACCAAAGTTACGACGGTACCGAAAAAAAGTGACTTAACCGACAGTTTTGCACCATCCCCAAGGGCCGCGTGATCAAAATTCAGGTGCTTGGCAACGGACTCCTTAAGGAGGGTCGCACTCCTCCCTCCCCCCCCCCCCCCCCCCCCCCCCCCCCGGGTCATGCGATCCACTTTTGCAACAAGCACAAATCCACGGGGGAAGCCAGGTTCACTTCATGACCAGGTTGCCAATTTAACAGCGGCCGTGGTTCATTTAACAACCACGTCCGGAAAGGTCGTAAAAACCCAACTGAGAAACGACTCAGAAACGATTGCGGAGTCGTAAGTCGAAGACCACCTGCGTTCACAGGCCTGTTAATTGTGCCCAGGTTTTTTTTGGGGGGGGGGGATTGGGGGACCCAGCAGCGATGTTCTTCGCACCAGCCACCCGCCACTGCGCTTGCCTATTTTCAGCCATGGCTTGTGCATTCCAGTGGTGAGCTGAGAGGAAAAAAATACCCTTTCAAGGAAACAGAGCTATTCTCTCCATGGGTAACTCTGTGCCGAAGATTGGGAACAGAGGATGCAAAAGTTTTTCTGAACGATGCGATTGACTCTTCTGGCACAAAAAAAAAACCCAACTGGGCTCCTGCTTCATTGTATTTTTTTCCCTCCCCCTCTAACAGTTAAGCACAGTGGAAGTGTCAGCTTCGATGAGATCGTCAACATTGCCCGGCAGATGAGACATCGATCCTTGGCCCGGGAACTCTCCGGTAAGATGGGATCACTTTTTCAACGAAGATTAAGAGTTTTGTTCTCAGCAGCTGACAATTAAGAATGTAGACTAGGCTAGCGCCGGAAGGGATCTTGGAGGTCTTCTAGTCCAGCCCCCTGCTCAAGAAGGAGATCTTGCACCATTTTGGACAAAGGGCTGTACAGTCCCCTCTTAAAAACCTCCAGTGATGGAGCCCCCATAACTTCTGGAGGGAAGCCGTTCCGCTGGTTAATGGTTCTCTGCTTACTAGAAGTAGAACCAGTCTTCTCGACAAGTGGCCAATACCACAGAATCCAAGCTGGACTTACAAGCCAGGCTTCTTCATCTTAGGTTGAAGAATCCAGGTCCTAAAAGGAATGTGTGTTGTAGCTCAAAAGAAGAGGACGATAAAGAGAAATATCTCTGTTCGGTAAAATTAACTGGCAGCAGACTTTTCAATTGAAATTTTAATAGACACGTGAACTAGATTTGGCCTTTCTCCTTTGAAGTCTGCGCGTTGGGTTCAAACTCAACTTTTCCTTGGGGTGCCTTGAAACAAGGGCTTGGCCCCCTCCCAAAGGAGCAGCAGTTGATTTCCAAACAAGATTATAATAAACCTCCCCGTATTTGATGGACAATTGGGAGACACTAGGAGTTATGAATTCACATCCTGATCAGAGAAGCGGGATTCTTGTGCACTTAGATCTACAGTGACTTTTGAAGGCCATTGGCCATTCTACATTTTGGGGTAGGGAAGTCAGTTTGCCTGCTGCTGCACACTTAATGTGAATTCTGACATTCTTGGCTCTTTTGCAGGAACCATTAAGGAGATCCTAGGAACTGCTCAGTCGGTTGGCTGCAGTGTGGATGGGAGACACCCCCATGATATCATTGATGACATCAATAGTGGGGCAATTGAATGCCCAGCGGTGAGTATTTGCCTTCCTAAAAATAGATGTTAATTTAATCTGCAACCATTGGGGGTTGTGATTAACATGATGGCCTAGAAACCAGGAGACAGTTTTAATCTCACCTTAGCCATGAAAGCAGGCTGGGTGAATTTTGAGCCCATCTCCAGGAGGCAGTGAGTTCTAATCCTACCTTAGCTGTGAAAGTCAGCTTGGGTGACTGGGCCAAACTCCAGGAGACAATGAGTTCTAGTCTCATCTTAGGCATGAGAGCTGGCTAAGTGACTTTGAGTATATCACCAGGAGACAGTGAGTTCTAGTTCTGCCTTAAGGCACGAAAGCTGACTAGGTGACTTTGGGCCATTTGCCCCCATGTCTTAGGATTGTTGTTGTGTGGGAAATTGGAGGAGGGAAGAATATTATGTATTTTTGCTGCTTTGAGTTACTTATGAAAAAATAATGGGATAAAAAGAAATCTAATAAAGAGATAAGTATTAACACCTGGCCAATAAAGCTGATAGGGTGATTCAGTTCCCTGATCCAGGGTTGTTGCAGGTGAGAAAGGCAATCTGTAACTAATCTGCCTTTTTATTTTATTTTATTTTCCTTCTCCAACAGAGCTAATAAGTGCCACCTGAACGGACTGCATGCAACTGTATTTCTGTCCTTCTGTAACAAATATAGTTTGGCTGCCGCCATGAAAGATAGAATCCTGTTATCTTCACCAACTCTCCAGTTTGGCTTCTTCGGGCGTGATTCCATCACAGCCCCTTAGAATGTTGAAAATGTTGTGTACACATTTCAAAAATTAAAAAAAAAATTGTACCAGGTTAACTGCAGCTCTTTCTTCAACTCTATTTTAAAACCAATTAGACCAGATTTGCCTCTGTGGCCGTTCAAAGTTACGGTTTTTCACACTTAACAACCGTTGCAACATCTCCATGGTCAGAAGATTAAAATTTGGATGCTTGGCACCTAACTCACAAGAATTGCATCATGTGATCCTTTTGACAAGAAATGGAGAAAGCCACATTCACTGACAACTGGGTTACTAAACTGCAGTGATTCATTTAACAGCTGTGGCAAGAAAGGTCATTAAATAGGGCAAAATTCACTTTTAACAAACATCTCAGGAGAAATTTTGGGTGCAATTGTTGTAAGTTGAAGACTGTATGAACACAGAAATGTTGTCAGGGATTTAATTTTTTAACTCTTCTCAAAATCTGTTCGGCTGAGTTTTACAGCCAAAGATTTTATTTTTCAGTATATAACTAAAAAAAAAAAAATAGGCACAAGTCATTGGTCTTATTTTGTAGCAGCAACACTGCCTACACACTGTACAAATGTGATGTAGTTAAAATGCTTGTGTACAAACACAAAAAGGCTTTGCTTCTCCATTGACCTGGATTTCCGTTTTAATGAAGGTAAGGTCAAGAAATGCAATTTTGTGGTTTTGTGTTGTTTTGTGAGTTTGTAAGTGTAAAATTGGCAAACACTCTATTTTTTTTTTAAATGACTTCTATTCCACAAACATTTCCAATGGGCTACTGGGATTTGTCCTTGTAGTTTTCATAGATGGATATTCTTTATTTCTCTTCTCCCTTACTAATATAACCCAGCCTGATGCCCAGAAGGCTTATAAACAGGAGAGAGTGCCTTTTAAAAAAAAATGTTTTTTTGCAAGCATGTATTAACAGCAAGCAGCCCACAGATGTTACAAGGAGCAGAAATGGAGCCAGAAGGAGTCCTGACTTAATTTTGTTGTCACTAGCTTCACAACGTCGAAAACGGGCCCGTTTCATGCTTCTTGGGTCGTCTCACACCTTGGATGTAGAAGCTGGGGCACCTGGGCAGACGAGCGTTGTACCCTTTGTCAACATTGTAAGCCCCCGGGCCCGGAGTTTCCACTGCAAGGAAAAAAAGATGGCAACAGGAGATCATTTGGTGTCTCCTTGCATATATCTGGATTTCGCTAAGAAGAATGAAAACCGTATCCCAAGGTTAGAAGGGACCACGGTCTGGAACTGTGAGGATCATAGTTTATCTAAGGCTTGCTTCAAACCCATCTGCCATACTGTTTTTATGACATTCCCCTTGGGGAAACTGGTTTTTCCAGAAAAGGTTTAACTTCATACAATCTGAAGGAATGGATTTCCTCTGATGCTCTTTTATCAAAAAGTGTGTTGGTTTTTTTTTAATTTTTGAAAAGGCAGTTGGACTGATTTTTGGAGGAAGAAGTTTTGACTTCCTACCAGAATCCGTTGGATGGTGTGGGAGATGGACAGTTATTGACGTTGGAGATTGGTGGGGATTGATAGGTTCTGACAGGAATGCAAATATTGTGTTTTCTTTGCAGTCAATTGGTCATAAACACACTGAGAACCATGGTGGCTATTTGGGGGTTTTACCTGTGACCTCAAGGTCACCTAAATCAGGTGTGTGAAATCTTGGAACAGCCAAAAGAAGTATATTATAAATTGGGGATAGGCGGTGTCTATTGCTCTTCCTTTGTTGAGAGAGGACAGGAAGCAAAACCTTTTGTTTTCCTTCAAAAAAAAAATCAATCCAGTTGCCTTTTCAAAGTGAAAACCACTTTTGATACAACTGGGTAACTTAAGACTTCAAAAAAGACAGCCTGATGCTCTTGAGGTTCCTCACCTTTTTCAATCCATCTGTACAGAGTGAGAGGGGCAGGGTTGATGATGATGGACGGTGAACGGTGAAGCACGAATGTGTAGGCCCGGTCAATGTTATATTGATTGGGTCCTGGTTCATCGAAGGTGCCTGCAGGAGAAAACAGTGGTAACCCTTAGAATATTTGTAGCTCAGGGCTGAACCTTTGAGTTCTCCCAAGTTTGCAGGTGTTTCATTGCCCACTGTCCAAGGAGAAGAACACAAATATTTACCTTTGGGATGTTCTACGGCCTGGGACTCCCTAACCCATCTCCCAAATCCGAAACAAGCCTGCTCCTGTTTAGCTCCAAGGTCAGCCAAAGTGCTGTTGAGTTGCTTGCTCAAGGTTTTCGTACTCTGGTTCCCTGGTGGCTTATCAAAAACAAGAATGTCTTCTTGTCCCCTGAGAAGGTATGTTGGGACCATCTCACCTTTGTTAATCAAAGAGTATTCTCTCTGACCGAAGGTGAAGTTTGGAGTGTTTGACCGGTTGCCAAGATTGGTTCCTAAGAGTTGACCATATTGGGAAGGAGAAGGCCACTGGGGGGAGGAAATAAAAAAAAGAGAGGAACTAGAGCAGATCCACTGAACTGCAGGTTTATTGATGTCCACCCATGGTGGACTTCTAGGCATCAGATCTGAAGGAGCTTCCAGGAGATCCCGCATTGTAAGCGACAACGTACGTTGTTTTCGGTGCTGAAGTCCACTTTCCTCCAGAAAGGGTTTTTGCTCATGAACCAAGACTTTTGCCACGCACGACGCCCTCCGCCTTCTAGTGGAAAAATAACAAAGTCACGTTGCGGCACTTAACAAAAAAATCTCTTGAGATTTCTCATAATTCAATCTCGCCCTTGATTGACAGCAAGAGACCAATCAGGTGACATGTTGGAACAGCTGTTTGAACGGTTTTTCCTGCAAAGACCAATTTTCAGCAAAGATTCAACCTAGGTCTCTTTGTTACCAGGATTGTCTCTTTTAAAAAAAAACATTTAACAGGCCAATTTAATGCTTTCCTCTAATTACAACCCTAATTGAGCCCAAAATTTCCATTGTTAAGCGAGACAATTCTTAAAGGGGAGCTTGGCTCTATTTTACGACGTTTCTTGCCACAGCTCTTAAGCAAAATGCTGCAGTTACTAAATGAGTAACACCATCTTGAAGTCAACCTGGCTTCCCTGTTTCCTGGTCGCAAAAGGCGGATCACTTGACTCCCCAAGACACGATGTTGGTCATAAATGTGAGTCCGTTCCCAAACGTCTGAAATTTGATCAGGTGATCTTATGGAGGCCGCTGTCATAAGTCACTTTTTTCCCGTGCTCTTGTGAGATCGGTCACTAAGTGAATAGTTGTAACTCGAGGACCACCTTTCTCCTGAAATAACACCGACCCATATTCTGCTATTTTATTCCACCACGTCTATAAAGGAAGATGTTTGACGACAAAACAAGAACACCCATCCCGTTATTTTCCCCTGACGGGGTGAAGGATCTTGCGGATCTCCCATGGAAGAAATGTATCCAAATCAACTCATTTATCTACTGTGTGACATGTCCGTTAAGTTGCAGCATTAGAAGACAACGTTCAAACCCATACAGAAGAATCCGGTCAACTCTTAAAAGTTCAATGCTAAATTCGCACCCAAGAAAGGATCACCAGAATTCAAGGGGAGTTGAACTATTTGTGGCAACGTTAAGGATTCTAGGCTGATAACACATTTAATTCCGCCCCCCATCTCTGCCTGCTCTTCTCCTACAATCTAATGTTTGAACCTCTCACCGAATGAGAGGCGACAGAGAAAGAATACAGTTTGAAGTTGCAAACTCTACCTTTTCTCCTTCCTCAGACAGACCTTCATCTTAAGGCAGGTGGTTCTTTACCTGCCAGATAGGCTTAGCAATGGCTCCAAGGTCAACGCTCTAGTGCGTGGTCCCTGCGTCCCTTCCCCAATACCTCGAGGAGGGGTCTTCCACCCAAACGTATAAGATGGGGCGATGGTTTCTCTGCAGGCCATGGTGGGAGGCGCGTAAGCTGCTGGGCCAGGACTGTCCGTGTTCAGTACAAACTGCAACCGACCTTGGGCCTTTTCATCTAAACAAAGAATCAGAAACCTAGAAAGCAGTCTTTAATTAAGGCAGGTGGTTTTCAAAAAGCAGAGCTTTGGAAGAGTTAAAGAGAGAGAATGGATCTAAGAAAGCCAGATTTGCAACCACTTGCAGCCTCCTCATTATCTGTCGGCTTGGACCAATGGGGTTCATTTATTTATTTAATTTTTCTCCCACCTTTATGATTTTTATAAATAACAAGGCGGCGCACATACCTAATACAATTTCTTCCTATCAACAACGGTCTTGCGAAGTGGGTTGGAAGGAGACGGAGAACAACTGGCCTTAAGTTACCCAGCCAGCTTTCATGCCTATGGCAGGACTAGAACTCACCTTTTCCTGGTGATTGGCCCAAAGTCACCCAGCTGGCTTTCATACCTATGGCAGAACTAGAATTCACAGTTTGCCAGGTTCTAGCGTGGTGCCTTAACCGCTTGACCCAAACTGGGTCAGTATTTCATTCAGCCATCATTTCCTTTGCTTGAACTGGATTAGACATTGTATGAATTTGACCCCTGAGATCTATCACGATCTATACAGAGGACACAAGTGTCATCTTTCCCTACCTTGGAGGCTGTTTTAAGAATCTCCCAGATTATTAAAAACTTGCTTTAAAGTAGGTGTATTGATCTGGGCTGGCAAAGGAGAGCACTGAATACTATCAAAACATGAAAAAAATAACATGTCACTCTGGTGTTTTGTCTGTAGTCCTATTTAAATCATCTTGAATTAGAAAACAGCTTCAATGTGCCTCATGATTACTGCTACGTGTGTGAAGTCACCAGACTGATGTGCAGTTTCTTCACTAAGGGCTATAAAAAGGAACCTGGAGCATCGTCCTGAAGGATTGCACTTACTATTTTTTTTCCCACCATAAATGTCTGGGAATAAAGGAGTCCCACTCGTTTCTCTGCCTCGATGACCCCTGGAAACAAAACACCAGAGTTCACTCCATGCATTCCTCTGCAATTGCCTAATCAGACATTAGTCTTCCTCAATCCTCCCCCCTCCAAAAAAAAAGATAATTACAAGGATCGGTGGGGTGAAAAATCAATGCATCACCCACAAAAGCTCTGCACTTATTTTATTCTATTAACTTATTTATTTAGATTCATTCATGTATTGACCCCTCACCCTGGGAAGGACATTTCCCCAAAGCCAGAATGAGCAATGAATGGTCCAGCTTTTGTTGAACCTAACTAAAATGTTCCCCCATCCATGAACAAAAATCTGAATCAAGAAAGAAACCTACTGAGGTTCTTCCTTAGTCTTCTTTGGCTTTGTTGCATTAAAAAAATAAGCTATCTTGTATGGCATTTAGATATGAAAGTATCATAAAATATTGTAGTATCTTACTATACCATACTAAGACATGAAGTAAAACATTCTCTCTCGTTCCCCGGAAGCAGAAAGCTGTACGGACTTGCCAAGAGTGACTTGAAGGCATAAATAAAAATTTAAAAGGATGATGGGCACTTATGCTACCTATCCCTCTTACAGATCAAGTGGTTTGTGCATGGAAAACCAGCCAGGATCTAAAGTGGAACTAACCAAATCTACCAATTTAGATGTTCCTCTCTAGAAAAATTGTAAAGGAAGTCTATCCATGATTTATTTATTCAGTTTGTACCCAATGAATTTCTTCCAAGGACTTTCCAGTGTGAAGACTTAACCATCCCTCGAATAATTTATGCTGATTTAATTCATGCTGTAAGCTGCCCAGAGTTGTTGGATATCAGATGGGCAGCAAATAAATTTCATAAGTAAATCCTTTCAAGAAATAAACTTTTAAGGTCCTTCCTTTTGCCTTGAGACTCCTCAATTTTGAGCACGTCAGTTAAGACATTTGGAACCCAGAGCTCGGCAAAATAACAGAGATGGGTCTTGAAGTCCCATAAGATTAAAAACCTTTATAATTCCAAACACCAGTTTCAAGATCATCCTGGCTAACAGGAACCCCAAGAGGCTGTTGGGGTTGGGTCGGTAGCACCCCAACGAAAACCCCACTCCAAAATCCCAACATCAGGGGAACATACCCGATTCTCAACATGTATGCTAAAGTAACACAGTTGCTTGGCTGATTGACCTGTTTGCGACGCCAACTATTATGGCTCAAAGTTGGCTTAGCAACAAGCCACAGTTCGGGGCAAACCAATCCGTAAGATTTCTCTTACCTTCTTACTTTGCTAGACCATTTTTAACCTCTGGCAAAATGTATATATATATATGTGTGTGTGTGTGTGTGTGTGTGTGTGTGTTTTAGGTTTTTAAGCTGATAATTTAAATAATAAGGGAGACTAGGATAGATCTATTTCAAGCTAGATCTATCCTAGTCTCCCTTATTTATTATTTAAAATTATCAGCTCAAAACCTTACACACATGTAAATAAAAGACAACGAAACAAATAGCTTTCTGTCGGTATGGTCTCTAGTGATGAGGCGAAAGACAGAAAAGAAAGCAGTATGCTTTCTCCCTTAATTGGGGCTTAACAGGGTGTTGTAACACAAAGTATATATATATATATATATATATGTTTCGAAGGTTTTCGCGGGTATTTGTATGTGGATCTTTGGTTCTTCGGGTTTTCTCCCGCGTAGAATTGGAAATATCTAGGCGACGTTTCGATGAAGACTCATTCATCATCTTCAGGCTTGTGTCTTCGGCCTTATGCTTCTCGGAGTAATATATATATATACACACATGCAGGTCTTGGCATGTTCGGGTCTTTTCCTGTGTAAGATTGATCTTACATGGGAAAAGACCCGAGCACGCCAAGACCTGCATACCTGTACCCGTGAAAATCTACGAAAACCCACACACACACATATATGTTTGGCGAGAAAGAATATACCTGCCTTTTATAAACAGATGTCTTTTGAGGTGTCTTTTTCTGGCTGTTGTCCAAGTATTTCTGAGCCATAAACTTGATATGTTTCTTCTGTGATTCCATTTCTAAGGCTCAGGGAAGCAGACTGCATCATACGGGGTCACCTGGAATTGCAGATATGTGACATCAGTGGGTTCTCTCGCATCCGAGGTTCCGTTTGGCTGGAGAGTGGCCATTGGTCACCTGTCAGTTGGCCATGGCGAGGTGGTTTCTTTCAGGCTGAATCATGGAGGATAGTTTGTGGGGAAGCCCCCCCATATAACAAGCTGCATGGTCTATATTGCGTCTCTTATTAAATGTACACCTTGGGGTGGTTACAAAACCCCTAGGAAGGCGGTAAGGGCAAACCAGGATGTGTTTATGATGGCTTTTAGGGTCACGTAATCAGCCTTTGTGACCTTCCCAGCCGGCTTCAACATGCAAAGTCTACAGGGGGGCGGGGGAGAGGAGATGGCTTCGCTAAAATGACCGTATGATTCTCTTAACGACTGCAGGGATTCATTTAACAACCAGGTCCAGAAAAAAAGCTGGTCGCTGCCATTCCCTTTTAACAGCCTCCTGGCTTTGGCAATGGAAATAATGCCACCCATTTTGAAGCAGGAATATGCCTATGGCCAGAAATAAATTCAAAATTGGGTTTATTGCACATTTGCAGGTATGTGAGGTGTATATATTGCACATTTGCAGGTATGTATATACCTGATAAGGAGTGATAATGCTGATAAGGAGTGATAAGGAGTGATAATGCTGTTAAGGAGAGAGCCAGTGGTGTAGAGGCAATTACAACTGCCTCACATGTAATACTTCCCTGGTTCGAATCCCAGTAAGGGTATGGCTAGCTGAAGAGAGCTAACTAGCTCGAAATAGATCTATACTAGTCTCCCTTATTTATTATTTAAAAATTATCAGCTTAAAAACCTTACACATATATATATATATATATATACATATATATATATGTATGTATGTGTCTATATATATATATACACAGTATATAAAGCATATATAGTAGACATATTTAATAGAGACATTTTAATAATTCCTATCTGTGCATGCCTGCACACACACACACGTGTGTACCTACTTAAAAGGACCATACGCCCCCCAGAAAAGAGACGGCTCCTTTAAAAGGCGGGCCCAGCGCCGCGCGCATGCGCCGGCCAGGCCGCCGCGGGAAGTCTAATCACCCGACGAAGCAAGAGGAGGAGGAGGAGGAGAAAAAAAAAGGAAGAAGCCGCCTGGGTGGGGCGGGAGGCGTGGCCGAGGGAGGCGGGAGGGCGGGGGTGGGGAGAAAGAGAGTGAGAAAGAGAGATAGGCAGACCTCCGTGAGGTCATCATCCGGGGCCGCCGGCGGCCGGGGGGAGTCACGTGGCGAGCCGTCGCGCCGTCGCGCGGGAGGCCGGCCGGGCCCCCCTCCCCTCCGGGCGTCGCGGAGCCGATGACGCGTCAGCGCGGCTCGCGCGCTGATTGGGCGGCGGCCGGCCGAAGGGGGCCGGCGGCGCGGCGGGGCGTGCGGCCCCGCCCCCTCGCCCGCCCCTCCTCCTCCTCCTCCTCCTCTCGCTCCGGGTGTGCGCGAGGCGGCGGCGGCGGCGGCGGCGCGTGGCCTCGTCGGCGTCTCCGTCCAGCGCGGCCTCCCCTCCTCCTCCTTTCCTCCTCCTTTCTTCTCCCCTCTTTCCACCCCCTTCCCTCTTCTCTCCTCGCCCAGGCCGGGGCCATGACCGACTTCAAGCTGGGCATCGTGAGGCTCGGCCGTGTGGCGGGCAAGGTGCGGGCCTACCCCCCCTCTCCCTCCCTCCCTCCCCCACGGGCCTCAGGGCCGCCCCCCCCCCGCTGGGATTCCCACCCAGGGCCCCCTTTCCGCGCCCGCGACGCGTCCCTGACGTCACACCGGGGCCCCTCTGTGACGTCACCGCCCACCTTGGGGGAGGGGGGGTTCCTCGCCCCCCCTCGACCTCTCTCTTGGGGGGGTGGGGCGGTTCCACTCCCCCCACCCGCTCCCTAGGAGAAAGAAAGGGAGAAGAAGGGTCTCCCTATCTAGCCAGACCCCTTGTAGGTGGGTGGGGACTCCAACTCCCATCACTCACTCCTGGGAGGATGGGGAGTCAGGATACTGGGGTGGGGAGGGGGCCACATTCCTATGCCTGGCCTGGAGACCCTGACCAAAAGGAGCCCTTGGATGGTTTTATATGCCCCCCCCAAAAAAGACGGGGTGCCTTTGGGTTTCTTGGGAAAGGGTAACACCCTGGGGCCAAAATGTACCAAAGGGTTGGTCTCTGGAGGGTCTCTGAGGAAGGTTTGCATGGGGAGGGTCTTTAATAGGGTTTAATTCGGGTGTTTGCTGGGGGGGGTAGAGCTTTTGATGCTGGGGAGGGCGGTTTGCTTGCTCTCTAGGGTCCCCTGGATGGAGGTTGTGCTCAATGATGAGCATCTGCATTGGTAGAAGATTTCTCATAAGACCTGGTGCTGCAGCGGATGAGCACCTAATCATCATATGTTTCAAATGTTGTTGTTGTGTCTGGGCTACTCTTTATGAATTGTTGATAGTTCCCATGCAAGCATTATCTTGGTTTATTTTATTCTACTGTTTTCCTTTCGCTTTGTTGAAACTTCCTTTTTTGTGGTGCTGAACCTCCTCAAGTAGCCCCATGCCGAGATAGGTGGCAACTTTAATCATAATATACACACCTGCCTATCCCCGGTCCTTAGAAAGGATTCCATAAGTAGGCAAAAAGGCCAAATCCAGTCTAAACATCAGGCTGAGTGCGGGACCAACCACAACAACTATGATAATAATTTAAGTTTTTAACCAGTGAATCAAATTGAATATTAAATCTTAAATAATAATAATAGCAGCAGCTAGGATGGCCCCAAAGATGCGCTCTGGTATATTTGATGCTGTGCTTTGTATTAAGCAAATGCTGCTTCAAGAAATAGATCTTGCTGCATCTAGTAGATTTCAGTTTGTGGAGGATCTAATTGGGTAGAGACTCCCTTAAAGAAAATGTGTTTTTGCTTGAAACACATTTCTGGTGATTTGCTCACTGAAATGTTAGAAGAAATTTTATTTATTCATTAGATTTGTGTGTGAGAGTTGTTTCAAATTGTTTAGCGTGTTGCCATCTAAATGCGAAAGGCCCTGTTAATTTACGGCAACTTCTTCTTGTAGAATCTTTCATTTTGATTTGTTTTCTAATTGCAGACAAAATACACACTGATAGATGAACAAGACATTCCTCTCGTAGAGAGCTACTCTTTTGAGGTAAGGTCTAAGACCCTCTGTGTTAATTCTTGAGTTTTTTTCTTAGTCAATCTGACTAGCTGGATGACCCTTTCCCTCCTTCTCCCCCAGCCTCATGTCTGAAGCACTTGAGACCTCCAATTTCAATTCTAGTATTGCAAGCTTTTGTGCACAGGCCATTGTTGATGTGCAGTGGTTTGACACTGATGAGAACTGGAGGGATTCGGTGCCCACCTGTGCTTTTAAATAAAATGTTGATTTATTGTGATGTGGCCTTAAGTTGCAGCCACCGACCTTCTGTGGTGCTTTCAAAGAACAATCAACACTGATTGGAGTCTTTAGGCTCATCATCATTATTATTATTATTATTATTATTATTATTATTATTATTATTATTATTATTTAAGGCTTCCATTAACTGCTGTTTTTAATTTCAATTAAAAATCGTACGCCCTGACTTTTGCAGCAGGTTTTACCATATTAAAGGGGACACGGTAGCTCAGTGGCTGCTGAGCTTATCGATCAGAAAGGTGGGCAGTTCAGCAGTTCGAATCCCTAGCACCACATTATGGAGTGAGCTCCCATTCCTGGTCCCAGCTTCTGCCAACCTAGCAGTTCGAAAGCACGTTAAAAAAAAACTGCAAGCAGAAAAATGGAGGCCATCTTTGATGGGAAGTATTAGTATTAATATTAACGTATTAGTATTGTAGCTGTTCTTGGAAAGTTGGTGGGCATTCAGATGGTTCAGAGAGGGGGAAAAAACCAAAATGGATGATTCTTCTGTCTGCAGGCTCGGATGGAAGTCGACGCTGATGGAAACGGTGCTAGAATCTTTGCGTTTGCGTTTGATAAGAACCGAGGGAGGGGATTCGGACGTCTGCTGCATGAGTTGCTGTGGTGAGTGTTGTTGTGCAAAGGAGAGACAGCGACAGGCATCATTAGAGCTTCCTGCAAGAGAAGTAGACGCTTAATGAAGCTCGTGCGGGTTATACCTTCAAGAGGGGCAGAATCGAGACCGTGCGAAGTATTCATGCCGCTCCGTGAAGCCTCGGTGATGCTCGACCTTCCACCCCAACTGTAGGCTTCTTGTTATTTCTTTGCAGGGAGAGACATCGGGGAGGCATTGCCCCAGGGTTTCAGGTGGTGCATTTGAATGCAGTGACGGTGGATAACCGTTTGGACAACTTGCGATTGGTGCCGTGGGGCTGGAGACCCAAAGCCGAAGAAATCTCTAGCAAGCAAAGGTAAAATTCTCTTTAAAGAAATGCAGAGAGAGGAAAAGGAAACAGAATGGGAAGTTTAAGAGTGCCCGGGATTTCCTTCCTTTCCCTTCCCTTCCTTTCTTCATTCTCTCCTCTCTTTTCTTCCCTTCTTTATCCTTTCCCTTCCCTTTTCCCTTCTCTTCCTTTCTTCATTCTTTCCTCTCTTTTCTTCCCTTCTTTATCCTTTCCTTTCCCTTCCCTTTTCCCTTCCCTTCCTTTCTTCATTCTCTCCTCCCTTTTCTTCCCTTCTTTATCCTTTCCTTTCATCTTTCCTTTCCCTTCCCTCTTTGCTGTTTTAAGTCGCTTACATCTGGGGAAAAGTAAACCTCTCTTGAGGATCTCAGACTTCAATAGGAAAAAAATGTTGTAACTCCTGTAAATGTTCCTGTTTTAAAAGTGCAGGGGGGGAAATGCAATTATAGAGACAATGTAAAACTAAAAAGGAGCTCTTTGAAATGAGCAACCTCAAGAAATGGACTCAATGAGGACTTGGGCTAATTTATTGTCGTAGGATATAATAAGAGAGTCTTGAAAGCCTGCCACAGTGTCTCTTTGGCTTGTCTTATACTAAAACTGAATCAAGAAACTCAAACCTTCTCGTGCATTACCCCACTAATTTGCTTCTCTTCCATTGGTGGCTCTTTCAATCCTTCATCAAGGTTATTTCCACATTATACAAGTGTAGAAAACCAGTTTTTGGGCTCTTTGCCCTGGCACAGCGTGGAATCAAAATCTTTTTGACTTTCTTCAGAGCAGTGAGCTTCATCAAGAGTGCCACGAGATTAAAAAAAATCTTTGGGAATTCAAGTCTGTTTTTAATGGTTGATTGCTTTGCATATTTTATGGGTAAAAGAAGCTGGTATCAATTGAAATAAACTCCATGGATGGAGTGACAAAATAGACGGGAATTAAATCTGAAGCATTCACAATCGTAGAGCCGTGTTCTTCAATAATAGTTCAAAATAACCAGAGGAGTGTGCATGGTCACACAGATAGGCTTAAGTTGTCTTGCGGTTTTGAATCAAATATTTTTGCTCCTTAGAAAATAATATAACTCGGGATTGAAATGGGGGATCTTTGGTGTTCTCTGAGTTTGCTTTGGAACCCTACATTTTGCTCCTTACTTAAAAGCAAAACACTGATGGGAAGATAAACATTATCATTTACAAATGTAATAGTCAGAAAACCTGATTGTTTCCTCCATTGCTTTTCAATTGGAGTCCATTAAAAAGAAAAAAAAAACAGCCACAGATTTTCCTGGTTGCATGGATATAAATGAATCATGAAACGGGTACATACATACATACATAAATACATACATACATATATAAATGAATCATGAAACGGGTACATACATACATACAAGCCTATCATAGAAATAAAGATTAGCAGAACTCCATTTGGGGCAGTGAAATAGGGCAGCTGAATGAATCTTTTAGAAGCGTTGACTGCCCTGTGTCTAAATCCTCAGCCCTTTTTGGACTGTGTGAAAGGATGAGTTTTGTTAATCTCATCCTGCAGAAGAAATGCCTAACTAATTTTGCTACTGCTGTTGTTGTTGTTGAAGGGAACAAAGCTTATACTGGCTGGCGATACAACAGCTTCCCACTGATCCCATCGAGGAGCAGTTCCCCGTGTTGAACGTCACACGCTACTACAACGCTAACGGAGACGTGGTGGAAGAAGAGGAGAGTTCGTGCACGTACTATGAATGTCACTACCCCCCCTGCACAATGATTGAGAAACAGGTACATGCCAAGCCACTTACAGGGTCTCCTGGTGATTGGACCGAAATCACCCAGGTGGTTTTAATGCCCGAGCTGGGACTAGAATTCACCGTCTCCTGGTGATTAGTCACCCGGGTAGCTTCCATGTAGATGTTGAGACTCTAGAAAGAGTGCTGAGAATAGCATCAAAGATGATGAGGAGACTGGAGGATAAAACATATGAAAGGTTGCAGGAATTGGCTATGTCTAGTTTAATGAAAAGAAGGACTAGGTGAGACATGATAGCAATGTTCCAATATTTGAGGGGCTTCCCCAAAGAAGAAGGGGTCAATCTGTTCTCCATTTGAAGGCAGGACAAGAAGCACCTAGAACTGAGGAGACATTTCCTGGTAGAACAGTAAACCAGTGGAACGACTTGCCTCTAGAAGTTGTGGGTGCTCCAACACAAGAGGTTTTCAAGAAGTGATTTCGGAAATGGTGCAGGGCTTCCTGCCTGAACAAGGGATTGGACTAGAAGACCTCCAAGGTCCCTCCCAACTCCGTTCTTCCGTTATTCCTGGTCTGAGATGGATCTCCTGGTGATGGACGCAAAGTCACCCAGCCAGTTTTCACACTTATGGCAGGGCTTGAACTCGTGGTCTCTTGCTTTTGGTGCCTTCAACCGTAGATCACACTAAAGTAAATAAACGAGGCCCATCCCATTGCTTCTTATAAGCCAGCCTAAGTTGTGGGACTCTCTGGCATCTCTTGATAGAAACCAAGGTGGACCTTATCCAATTTGCCAAGCCAACTCTTTATCTGGAAGCTATAAACACCCCTGGGCTCTATCTCTGTCTCCATTTCACGCTCCACGTCAACTCATAAAATATTTCTATGGTCTTTTTAGAGGTGCCAACAGAAAGGGAGGGGAAGCAGTGCAGCAGCTTGAAAACCGAAAGCGCATTCCATAAATAGTTTTTAAAAAGATAATAACTAGGTGACTGAAGTTTCTGCCGTGCAAAATTCTAACTGGAGAGCCTGATTGATAATTCTGGGCTATGGAGGTGTCCCATTGGAGGATATGAATTAGGATACACCCAGGGGGTGGGTGGGGGGGAAACCAGGGTCAAGGGTGACGATGAATGATGTGCCTCAAAAAAGTCAGCTACATCCAGGAAGTGCTGGATGTGTTAATTCCCCATAAATCTTTTTGAAGTTTGGCTCGAGACTCATGATTTAATTGGGGGGCGACTGCCGGAATCCTGACAATTCCCGCTTCTTGGAACTCGGCTGCATTGGGGTTTGGGTCTCTCTGTAGGATCCCGGAAACGTCGACTGATTTTCCTTTCCTTTCTTCCTTCCCTTGCTCCTCCCTCCAGTTACGCGAGTTTAACATCTGTGGCCGATGCCAAGTCGCGCGGTACTGCGGTTCGCAGTGCCAGCAGAAAGACTGGCCAGCTCACAAGAAGCATTGCCGGGAGAAGAAGCGACCCGTCCAGCAAGAACTGGGACCAGAGCGATGACCGGCTGGCCGAAACCTTCGCCGTCAAGGGGCTCCTTCCTCCCCCCACCCCCCCGCCACCTCAAGAGGACGGCGGCCGGAAGGCAGCACCACTCTTTGCACAGACTGCTCACTTGAAGCCAGAAGCACTGACAACAAGGAGAAAAAAAAGAAAGGGAGAAAGTTAAAAAAAAAAGAGAAAAAGGATGAGACGAGTCAACGAGAACCCCTGTGTTGCTTGAGGAGCGGGAACTGGCCTTTTCCCCTCTTAGTGTTACAAAAATCTCAAGCAGGGAGCCAAAAAAAACCCGAAGAGAAAGAGAGAGAGAAAGAGAGACTACTGTAGAAGCTCTCCTACTCGGAAAGCTTCTAGTTATTTATATGTTAATATGTTTGTAAAGTTGTGTACAGCTTTCTGTTTTCGTTTCCAGGGGATTGGAGTTAGGGTGGGGTGGGCGAGGGGAGGGTTGGGGAGGGGTTTGTTTTGGGATGGTTCTTTTTTTTTGTTTTTCTCTCCCCAGGGGATGGAGGAGGGAGTTAGCAGTGCTCTTTATCTAGGACTCATTTAACTGTAACGTTGGGGTGAGAACACATTGTTGGTTGAACAAAATAACTTTGTCTTGTAGCGAAAAGCTTTTTTTTTTGTTTTGTTTTTCCCTGGGATTTTAAACAAGAAAAGCCCCCCCCCCCCCCCCCAGGGATCTAGCACAGACATCAGCAGTTATAATCTGAACAACTCTGCATGGAAGTTGTGTTTTCAAGTAAAAGGATTGGAATGGATCGCCGACTTTTCCTTTTTTAAAAAAAAATACTTTTCAGGGCTTCCTTTCTCCTTACGGGACCTGTTCTTTGCTGTTACCTCCTTTTTAAAAAAAAAACAACAACCCATATTTCCCCACAATATCAAATGGAACTGATTTGGGGCTTTGTCCGCTTCTGCTAATGTTACAGGTAGTCCTGGATTTCACAGCCACAACTGACCCAATATAATCAAGGAGAGAGGCAACTTAGAACTAAGGAGAAATTTCCTTATGGTCAGAACGATTAGATTAGATTAGATTCAACTTTATTGTCGTTGCACATGAACACAGGCAACGAAATGCAGTTAGCAACTAACCAGAAGTGCAAAAGAGCAATGAAGTATAAATATATATATATATATATGCAGATATACAAAATATATAACTATATGGATATACAGAATATCTATGAATATACAGAATATATACCTATGGAATTAACCAGTGGAACCGCTTGCCTCTAGCAGTTGTGAATGCTCCAACACTGGAGGTTTTTAATAAAAGATTGGACCGACCATTTGTCTAAAGCGGTGTAGGGTTTCCTGGCTAGGCAGGGGGTTGGACTAGAAGACCTCCAAGGTCCCTTCCAACTCTGTAATTCTGTCGCTAGGCGAGACAGTTGTTAAGGGAGTTTTGCCCCATTTTAGAATAGAATAGAATGCTTTATTGGCCAAGTGTGATTGGACACACAAGGAATTTGTCTTGGTGTAAATACTCTCAGTATACATAAAGAAGGGACATTCGTTAAGAATCAAGAATCATAATGTACAACACTTAATGATAGTCATAGGGTACAATCAACATCAAATCATACTAGGAAACAGGATACAAGCAACAAAGTTACAGTCACAAGTGGGAGGGGATGGGTGATAAGGAGTGATGAGAAGATTAACAGTAATAGTAGTGTACACTTTGTAAATAGTTGAACAGTGTTGAGGGAATTATTTGTTTAGCAGAGTGATGGCTTTCGGGAAAAAGCTGTTCTTGTGTCTAGTTGTTCTGGTGTGCAGTGCTCTATAGCGTCGTTTTGAGGGAAGGAGTTGAAGTAGTTTATGTCCAGGATGTGAGGGGTCTGTAGGTATTTTCACAGCTCTCTTTTTGACTCGTGCAGTATACAGGTCCTCCATGGAAGGCAGGTGGGTAGCCATTGTTTTTTCTGCAGTCCTAATTATCCTCTGGAGTCTGTGTCTGTCCTGTTGGGTTGCAGAACCAAACCAGACAGTTATAGAGGTGCAGATGATAGACTCAATCCTTCCTCTGTAGAACTGGATCAGCAGCTCCTGGGGCACTTTGAGCTTTCTGAGTTGGCGCAGAAAGAACATTCTTCGTTGTGCTTTTTGATGACGTTTTTGATGTTAGGTGTCCATTTTAGGTCATGTGATATAGTAGAACCTAGAAATTTGAAGGTCTCTACTGTTGATACTGTGTTGTCTAGTATTGTAAGAGGTGGTAGTATGGGAGGATCTTTCTTGCCACCCTTGTTCAGTGAATCAGTGCAGTGATTTAAGCTAGTCACCCGGTTGTTAAGCGAACCTGGCTTCCCTGTGGATTCTGTTTTGTTAGAAGGTCGCAAATAGGGGATCACAGCAACCGTCATAAATAGGAGTTGCCAAGCATCTGGATTTTGATCAGGAGGTCACAACGGTTGTAAGGGTGGAAAAATGGTCATAAGATTTCCCCCCTCCCCCTTCCCGATGCTGTTACGACTTTGGACGGTCGCTAAATGAACTCCTATAAGTGGAGGGCTACCTGTACTTCTCCAGCCTTTCCAATACATGCAAGGGGGAGAACCCCTTTTTTCAAACCGGTATCCCTAAAAACTCTGCGGCCCTCCTACGTTGAACCTCAAGCCCAGCCCCTCCGCTTCGCATAGCGTGGGAACTTGGCATCGGAATAGTTAGTCTGGCATTTTTGTGTGTCGCGCAACACTCACAACGTGAGCTAGTTGTGCCCCCTCCACAATTCAGCATGGGAAAGTTTATAAGCCTTAATTTCCCTTTTGTAGTTCCTGCACAACATCCTAAGGATGAATCTCGATGGAGATGCTCAATAGCCACCCAGATTGTCCCAAAAGAAGCGACGGGAACTTAGCTTTGTTTTTCTTTTGTGAAGCTGTTTCGCTTCTCGTCCAAGTAGCTGCTTCAGCTCTGACTTGAATGGTGGGGAAATGGAAGGATTCGGTCAGAGCTGAAGAAGCTTCCTGGAGGAGCAGCGAAACATCTTCCAAATAAAAAAACCACCGACCTGGATAGTGGTTGTTATTCCCAATGACCGGATAGTGACCGTTAGGATAGGATTCTGCCAGGAATCCTTGGAGGAAAATGCCATTTTTTATATCCCGTCCCGTTCTGGTAGAACTAACCACCCAGTTATCCCTAAGATTAACCTTTCACAAAATAAAAATAAAAGTGAATTCAATTCCCAAGTGTGTGGAATAAACTTGTGGCATTTTGCATCTCTTTGGAGCCCATCAAAACTAATAATAATGAGTCCAAAGATACTTAAATTTTGTTTTTATTCTGCAATCAAAAGGCTTCTGTCACTTTTCTGTGGGGGGGGGGAGGCGATTTTTCCACCATCCCATGATAACCTCTTCCTGCCTTGCAAGACAATGCAGCTTCTTCCAGGTGTGCAGGGGTTCAATATCCCCCCCCCCAAAGCTTGCATGGACCCCAAATTTTGCACGGAAACAGCTGGAGGGTGCCAAAGCCTGGAGACAATGCGATCTCCCCTGATTATTTTGCATTTTTCCCTAAAAAGAGAGACTTCCTTTAAAAAAAAAAAGGTAAAAGGAGCCAGGTTAGGGAAGAACTACAACTCCCGGCAGGCTCTGAGAGGCGGGCGGGGGCCGCTGGGATTTGTAGTCCTCCGAAGCCAGCTAGTGGGCGCAAGGTTGACGAAGCCAGCCGTCTCGGCTCCACCTGGGGCGGGGGGGGGGGAAACCTTCCAGGAGGGCGTGGCTACTCCCTCCCCGGCCTGGAGGGGGCGGGGCCAGGCCGCACACCTGGCGGGACACCTGCTTTTTGGCCGGGGGGCGGGGGAAGCGCACCGGGGCTGCCAGGCGGGAAAGGCGGGGAGAGGAAGAGGCGCGCCTCGCCTCGCCTGTCGCCGCGCCTCTCCTTTCCCTGCCCGCCTCCGGGGACAGGAAGGGCGGCCCGGTAGGTGCTGCGTGGCCGGCCTCGCCTCCCGCTCGCCGCGCTTAGAGAGGGTCCCTTGGCGAGGGGCGCACGGGAGGGGGGTGATTTGGAAAGGGTCCCATCTGGCAGGGGGCCTTTGAGGAGGGGCCCTTTGGAGAGGGACCCCTTTGGGAAAGGTCGCTTGGAGTTGGAATCCTTTGGGGAGGGTCCCCTCGGGAAGGGCCCCTTTGTGGGGAGGGTTGTTGGAGAGGGACCCTTGGCGAGGGGCGCACGAGGAAGGGCCCTTTGGGGCCGGGTGATTTGGAAAGGGGGCACTTTGGGGAGGGTCCCCTCGGGAAGGGACCCTTTGGGGAGGGGCGCACGAGGAGGGGTGCTTTGGAGAGAGACCCCTTTGGGAAAGGTCGCTAGGACTGGGTCCTTTGGGGAGGGGGGCACTTTGGAGAAGGTCCCCTCGGGAAGGGACCCTTTGGGGAGGGGCGCACGAGGAGGGGCGCTTTGGAGAGAGACCCCTTTGGGAAAGATCGCTAGGACTGGGTCCTTTGGGGAGGGGGGCACTTTGGAGAAGGTCCCCTCGGGAAGGGACCCTTTGGGGAGAGGGTCGTTGGGGAGGGATCCTTGGCGAGGAGCGCACGGGGAGGGGCGCTTTGGAGAAAGGTTGCTTGGTGGGGGGTGGTCCTTTGGGGAGGGGTGATGTGGAAAGGGGGCACTCTGCAGAGGGTCCCATCTGGCAAGGAAGCCTTTGGGGAGGGGCGCCTCCGAGAGGGTCCTGTTTGGGAAAGAAAGGCCGCTGGGAGTGGGGTCCTTTGGGAAGGGACCCAGGAAAGGTCACTAGGAAGGGGGGTCCTTGGGGAGGGGCTCTGGGGAGAGATTTGCAGAGGGTCCCTTTGAGGAGGGGGCACTTTGAAGAAGTCCCATTGTGTGTTTGGGGGGGAGGTCAGAGAGAGGCTGCTGGGGAGGGGCCCTTCACGGGAGGGTCATTGGGCAGTGATGATCCTTTGGGAGTGGCCTTGCAGGAGGGGCTCTTTGGGGAGGGGGCCCATGCGCTTTTCTAGCCTCAGAGCCCCGGCAGAGTCATTATCAGTGAAAGCTCCTATTATGGGATGGAGGATATTTAATTTATTGCTTTGGCAGGTCATGCAAGGCCACCCCTCCCCAACACATTTAACGCCTTTTCTTCCAGTTATTTCCCCCACCACAACCCCCCTGCGAGGTGGGTTGGAATGCAGAAAGTGGGACTGGCCCAAAGTCACCCAGCCGGCTTTCAGGCTTATGGCGGAACCAGAATTCCCTGACTCCCAGTTTTTAACCCTGATGTATTAACCGCTAGACCAAGCTGGCTCTCCATTATTAATACTATTATTGGTATTTAGGAAGTCAGGGAGAGGTTGCTATTTTGGGATCCGGATATTTGCAGTGATTATTCAAAGGGAGTGCAGGAGGTCAGTGGGAGCTGGCTATGATCAGCAGATATTATTGCTATTCTTTCCTTTGTGAGAAACAAATCACAGAATGTGGGAACGATGTGAGAAATGACACTCGTTGGATCAAGGATATGGCTATTATTATAATTATTACGATTATTAATATTTCCACCCTTAAAAATGGGAGTGCGGGGCCACCGATCTTAGGGTGCATTTATTTCATAATATTTGGATCAAGGACATCATTATTATGACTCTGTGATTATTTAGGGGTTATAACCTTGTAGTCCCTCCAAATGAATATGATCGCTGGATAAATTCCACACAACAGCAGGGAATTGGATAATGAACTCTCCTTTTTTCCCCCCCTCTTCTCCAGCGCAGGATGAAGGCACGCTGACATGGCTTTCAAATGCAAAGCACAAACGTTGCAGGTGGTTGATACCGAATATAGTGCGGACGCGGTCGAATGGTGTCCGGTAGAAGGCTGGCACAGCATCCTGGCATGTGGCACCTACCAGTTGAAGAAGCCAGAGAGTGAGGTGAGCTGTAGACTTTTTCGAGAAGCCGGAGAAAACTCATGAAATTGTTGTGCAGTTAAGAGTCTTAATAAATGAGGATATTTGTAGCTCAGGGTTGAAATGACAGGGATCCTCGGTACTCTCTGGGCTTCCTTGTCGTCTTGAGGACATTGAATGACCCAACTAGGTAAACCCAATCAGTGTTTGAGTGTGTGGTGTTTGCTCCCTGTTTATATACCGTACAATGGCGGCTTCTTTCGGTCTGGGAGGAGGTGTGATTTTCTCTTTGGTAGTGTATCGTGTCCCAGTTGGAATCTGATTCCGAGGGAGTGATGGAACAGCTGACAGAGTGGAAGTGTGGCTCCGGTGGCTGTGGAGAAAACTGGGGAAGGGCACCTCTTCATCCTAGGGCATGCAGGGAGGAACGAAGAAGGGAGCAACATGGCTTATGGGGGAGGAAAGGGCCCTGATCCCCTTCATGGGCTGCAGCTGGGAAGACTGTTTAAAAGGGCAAACTGCGCATGGCAAAGTTGCTGGAAGCAAAGCGTGCGTTATCTTTGTCGAGGCTTATCGGGGTTTTGGCCTCCTCCCAACTGTGTGTGCCTCGTTATCTTTTGGAAGCCTGCAAGTTATTATCCTGGTCTTGTCGTGTTAATTACTTCAGCGTGGTTTGCGTTGGTTTTTTTTTTTTAATTTCTACTTTATCTGTATTTTGGGTTCGGACTGCATTTTTTTGGGATGAGTTTGATCTCCCGCCGAGGATAATTGGACATTGGGGGTCAAGTTGGAGGCATTAAAGGGACTTTATCTACTTTGGTGACTTGGTTATTTTTGTGCCATGCCCTGAGTCATCACACCCCGCTTATCTGGGTAATGAATACTGGTTGCAGAAGCCACCTCTGACCATAAACAGGGAGCAAACCTTACACTCCTTCACCTGATGATGTGACCTAGCTAGGCAGTGAAATGTCTGCCAGAAAACAACCCATGCTCACAGAGCATCAAGGACCCCACCGGTCAACTCTATGCTACAAATATTATATTGATACAGGGTAGATTCTTTAGAGAGTTGCTCTGATTTTCACTCAAGATAACCAGTTGTCTGTATATACAATGGGTTGGTTGAGTTTGGGTCTTCTTCTTCTTCTTCTTCTTCTTCTTCTTCTTCTTCTTCTTCTTCTTCTTCTTCTTCTTCTTCTTCTTCTTCTTCTTCTCCTTCTCCTTCTCCTTCTCCTTCTCCTTCTCCTTCTCCTTCTCCTTCTTCTTCTTCTTCTTCTTCTTCTTCTTCCCTCTTCCTCCTCCTCCTCTTCCTCTTCTTCTTCTTCTTCCTCCTCTTCCTCCTCTTCCTCCTCTTCTTCTTCTTCCTCCTCTTCCTTCTCCTCCTCTTCCTGTCCACAAACCCTACTCCCTTCCAGCATGGATGACGTTCCCTAGTTGAGTAATGAAAGATCTGCAAGAAAACAAGCTCAGAGAGTATGTCTCTTCTTCTTCTCCTTCTTCTTCTTCTACTACTACTACTACTACTATTACTACTTCTACTTCCTAAACAGCCTGGCCAGAGTCGCAGCGAGGACAGCAAATCTCCTGTGCGCCTAGGACGTCTCTACCTCTATTCCTTTGAAGATCAAATGTTCACACCGCTGACGGAGATCCAGAGGCTGGAAACGGTGGCTATATTGGACCTTAAATGGTTGGATGGATGCTTCTCCGTTTCGTTTGCATGTTTTTACTACTCTGAGAAATTAGACTAGCTGGGGAAGGGTCATTTCCTTTGCAGGGAAGGTTTGCCCATGGTGGAGAAAGTTGGGGCTTTCAGATGGAGGAGATGGAAGATGGATCTGAGTTGAAGGCCTCCATCTCCATGGTGGACTTCACAGGGCTATGATGTTCTCCATGCAGCATGGTCCACATCTTTCATGATTGGGAGGGAATTGGGCGTCTTCGGCATAAGAGCCAAGTGGTTAAGGCATCAGGCTAGAAATCAGGAGACTGGGAGTTCTAGTCCTGATTAAATATGAAAGCCAACTGGGTGTCATTGGGTTAATCACCAGGGGACAGTGAGTTCTAGACACAACTTAGGCTTGAAAGCCAGATAGGTGACTGAACCAGTCACCAGGAGATTTGTGAGTTCTAGTTCTGCTTTAGGCATGAAAGCTAGATGGGTGACTCTGAGCCAACCACCAGGAGATTTGTGAGTTCTAGTCCTGTTATAGGCATGAGCGGACCTCATCAAGTTCTTGTCATGGGGGAAAATAGGGTTAGAGGAAGTTGTGTTGGATATATATATTCATCACCTTGAGTTACGTGTAAAAATAAATCTACGTGGGAGATAGATAAATAAAACGTTATTTTTGCCTTGCTCTTCCTTCTGTAAAATGGGTAGCGTGCTCTTCCAAGCCTTTCGGTCAGTGTTAATAATTTCTGCATCCAAGGCTTGGGTTGAGTCAAGCTGGAAATGAAATGGTCTTCCTTTATTTTTTCAAAAGAGGGAGGGAGGGAGGGAAATTATTCTTTTCCCTCTGCTGATGTCTTTGCTATCTCTTCCACTTCAAGGTGCCATGTTCCCATCGCAGGGCGTCCTGTTTTAGGCATCGCCAATGCCCAGGGAGTTGTGAAACTGGCCCATTTGATGGGAAGCGAGGTAGGTGTTTTGACTGAGGCTTCCCAAGCTCATTAAGCTGACTCCTCGTCCCGTTAAAACCCCTTTTATTTAGGTTGAAGGGAATTCCTCTCCGGCAAAGTCCCGGCCGACGGTCTTTCATGAGATTGCACAATCACAGACCTTTATCAGGCTTGGAGAGTTGCCAGGCCGATAGCTTCCAAACACCACGCTGTAGCAGCAATTACTTGGCAAGAAGTCACGAACAGATCTTCCCCCTAATGAAACGAACTGATTGTCTCCTGCAACCACCACTCCCCTTTCGCTCCTCTTTATTCCCTATGGGAGGGGCCATTCACCATCCATCTGTGGCCTTACTCCCGAGTCGTCCTTTGTTCCTTAACTGTTCCCTTCTCCTGGCAGCCACTTGAAACTGGACATCCGTGTTTTCTTGACCCCAAGAAACTTAGCAACTACGCAGAGATCTTGCTAGGTTTCATAACTGGTGCTGGACACCAGTTTCCACATTGAAAGTTCTGACCAGTCTCCTTTTCTTTCCAGTAGAAGAGTTGCAGGCTTCAACCGCTCTGCAGTGTTGACCTGGGAGATGACTGCCTTGCTTTATCGCTGGACTGGTCCACGGGGCGAGAGCAGTGGTAAGTGGTTTGAGGGCCTAGCCCGGGGTTGCCCAACCTTGGCAAATTTGAGATGAGTTGAGAGATTTTCAGGAAGAACACGGACCCTTGTCTTAGGCAAAAGGGTTGAACTAGAAGACGTCCAAGGTCTCTCCCAGCCCTATGATTCTAAGATATCTGGATTTCATCTCCCAGAATTGCCCAGCCAGCCTACCTATGCAGGTAACTCTCGACTTACAACCCCAATTAAGCCCAAAGCTTATGTTGCTAAGCATAAGACAGTGGGGCATGCTCTGGCAAATAGCCCCTTCCGTTCTATCCAAGTAATTACGCACACACTTATTTTAAAAACAAGTCTTGTTTTATTGCAATGCTGGGAATTGTTTTCATTCCCAGCCGGTAATGAATCTCAAACAGTCCCCCGAGATAAGCACCCACCTTTCTTCCCTGTGAAGTGCTCCCAACAACAGAAGCATCAAATGAACCAGAAAAAAACCCCAACCGAAGTACAAAGAGCTGCAAGGATGAATCTGAATCGAACGAATGACTTTGCTTCCTGCAAAGGTTTCGTCACCTTGGCCTGACTTTTATTCCTTATGGGAGGGGCAATCACCTCCCAACCTTACTCCCAAGTTGCCCCTTTTGTCTCAGCTGCTCTTGCCTTCTAGCAGCTCTGCGCATACGCACACTGGGAACAGGCTCCCCTTATTTCTCTGCCTCGCTGCTGCCAGGCTCCGGAGGCAGCACCCCACTCCCAGAAGGCCCTGGGCCCATCTCTGCATTGGACGCAGGACCCTGTCCTTCCCCAGATTCCGTGACTGATCCCCCGTTCTTCCCTACTGTCCAATTCCGTTGCCGTCTACACCGGCTGCCAGCGAACCACAACACCTTCCCATCCCTCTTCGGTTTCTGAGAAGACTTCTGGCGCTCATTCCTGTCCAACATGGACCTTCTGATGTTCCCCTGTCCCTTAACAAGCGTCACGGCACAACGCACGCCGAGTTTTAAACTCGGCATCCTGGCTTCCGATCGAGGCTGGATGGTAGTAGAAACGGCAAGGTGGTTCAGCGCTCGTTTTTGCTTTTAAAAAGTTTCTAAAAGTCGCCTTTTTAAAAACACAAAACCAAAACTATTTCACGCCATTTCTGCAGTGGCCACCCTCTGCGACTGGTCAGCAGCGATTCCAAGGGGAGGCTCAGCCTGCTGTCGGTGGACGAATCCGGTGCCGCGGTGCAGGTCTTGGACCAGTGGAAAGGACACGACTTTGAGGCCTGGGTGGCTGCGTTCGACTACTGGAACACTCGTGTTGTGTACTCAGGTGCGCCTTTGCTCGGATGGTAGTTTGCTGCAAGAGTCTCCGGGAAGCCAGGAATAGGGTTGAATGCGAACCAGGGTTGGCCAACCGCTGTGGCAATGTGTGAATCCAGCCAGGGTCAAGGTTGGCTTTGAAGCTTTGAGCGTGTCCTGTTTTAGTGTCAACTAAAAAAATAATAATATTAATACTCCTTTGGTCTTTTTAGCTGCCAGCAGAAAGGGAGTAGGGGAAAGTGGTGCATTCCTGAAGTGCCTAGATAATCATCCTGGCAGCTCAAAGTTGTCGGAGCGCAAGAATGTTACTAGAGAGCATGACTGATGACTCTTGGCTACGGATGTTGATGTATTTTAGTGTCGGCTGCACCCAGCTAACACCAACATGGCTACTTCTAATAAATCAATTTTATTTTACTAAGAGAGATGCGGCTAGAGACTTATAATTTGAATGGGGGTGGATTTGTCGGAGCCGTGACATTTAATATATTTCTAGTCTTAACGCAGAGAAGGGCTAGGGGTGACATGATGGCAGCCGTCTCCCAGTATTTGAGAGTGGGGGGGGGGTCACCCTCTTCTTCAAAGCCACCTGAAGGCAGGACAAGAAGTGGATGGAAGAGACGCTCAACCTGTAAGGATGATTTCCTGACCGTGAGAATGATCCATCAGTGGGACGGCTCGCCTCCAGAAACTTGGGAGTGCTCCATAGCTGGAGATTTTTAAGAAGAGATTAGCCAAGCGTGTTTTAGAGTTTCTTGAGCCAGGGGCTAGACTAGAAGACCTCCAAAGGTCCCTTCCAACCCTATTCTACGTTCATAACGCTTACAGTCTGTGATGGGAAGACCCACCAATTTGACCTAAGGGATGTGACTCTTACCTTAGACCCGTGGCCAATTAAGATTTGCAAATCTGTTCAATCAGCATCGGTCTTTCAAGGTGGACTAGGCTAGGAAAGCAAAGTCACGAATGCTAATTCTGCTTTTAGTATAAAATTACCTAACTGCTGCCAGGCTGAATATCCTTTCCCTCTCTTTCCCTCAATTTATGAGAACTTGGGAGGGTCATGTCTAATCCACTTCCTCGGATTAACAGCTCTACCCTGGACTCAAGTTTCTTTTATCTGGTATTCTTTTCCCATTCCCTAGACTGTAATTGTTGTTTGTAAATTGCCCGATGGACAGTTCAGGAATTAGATAAATAAATCATGTGGCAAAACCTTCCTACAGGCTACCCGTAAAGTCTGCAGCTGCTAATTATGTCCTGTTGTTTAGAAAAAAAAAATAATAATCTGCTTTTGTCATCCTAAAGACGACGGAAACATATCAGCCACTCATTTTCTTGGTCTTCCCTTCCTGGATCTAGGTGGAGATGATTGCAAACTACAGGGCTGGGATACTCGGAGTAGCTCAAGAGCTCCTCTCTTCACCAGTGAGCGGTAAGTAGTAGAATCTAACTAAACTGTTTCAACTCCTTCCCTCAAAACGACGCTATAGAGCACTGCACACCAGAACAACTAGACAAAAGGACAGTTTTTTTTCCCCGAACGCCATCACTCTGCTAAACAAATCATTCCCTCCACACTGTTCAACTATTACAAAGTCTGCATTATTATCACTATTAATCCTCCTTCCTTTCACCCATCTCCTCCCACTTGTGACTAACTTTGTGGCTTGTATCCTTATGATTTATATTGACTGTTTCCTAGTATGATTCGATTGCTTATTGTACCCTGTAACTATCATTAAGTGTTGTACCTGATGATTCTTGACGAATGTCTCTTTTCTTTTATGGACATTGAGAGTATTTGCACCAAAGACAAATTCCTTATGTGTCCAATCACACTTGGCCAATAAAGAATTCTATTCTATTCTATTCTCTATCCTGTCCCATCCCATTCTATTTAAATTCTATTCCTATATCCTTCTATTGTACCCTATGACTATTATTGAGTGTTGTATCTGATGATTCTTGACGGATGTATCTTTCTTTTTATGTACACTGAGAGCATTTGCACCAAGACAAATTCCTTGTGTGTCCAATCACACTTGGCCAATAAAGAATTCATTCATTCATTTATACATTCATTCATCTCTGAAAAGAATCCATGGCTTCCATCTTGTGCCAGGAAAGCTGGGGGGGTGGGTAGGTGGGTTGAACAGCCTTCTTTTGATGTGGGTTTCATTTCAGGCATTCTATGGGGGTCTGCAGTATTCAGAGTCACCCGTTGCGGGAAAATCTGCTAGCTACGGGAAGGTGAGTCTCTGAAGGATATGAAATCAATTTTTAGGAGCATCTTGTAAATTTCACACGGTCGTACAGGCAGTCCTCAACTTACAACAGTTCGTCCAGTGGCCCTCCAGCCACTCCCCTCCAGGTGCACGGCAACATGTCCTTGACTCTCTGAGAAAAGAATGTTGTGTCTAATCTTCTACCTCACTATGAAATCCCCTCTCCCAAATTCCCAGGCACTAAAATGTGGCAGCCTCGGAAGCTTTTAAGTGGAATATGGCTTCCAAGGTTGGCACTATCTTCAGCGTGCTTCCTTTCCAAACAAGGGACTAGCTGATCTCTGAATCATTTCCAGTTCTTCCTGTTCAAACAGCAACACAAAGGTTCCCTCGCTCCAAGGGCCCGTTGTATCTCTGCATAACTCCCTGTTCAAATGACCTACCGTTGCCCGTTGTGCCACATTGATGGTAGTAGGACTCAGCAGTCACCCCAGGATGCAGATTTCAACCATCCGCCTTCTAAGGAGGTAACCAAAGTGTCAGCGTTCCAACTAATCAACTCCAAACCAATAAACTCCGAGACAAACAATTCCTCAAAGTTTCTTTTTATTAGAGTTGTCATATTGGCACATCTGGGAAAACCCCAATCTGAGAGTTCTGGGTTTTCCCTTCTCAAAAGAAAGATCAAAGATCTGTCCCTTCCATCCATCACTCCATCACATGGCCTAATCAAATCTTCGCCCCTCCAGTCACTCCCCCGCAGGTGCAGGGCAACATGTCCTTGACTCTCTGAGAAAAGAATGTTGTCGTGGCTAACAATCCACTGCTACTTAACCCCCACACCTCCAAATTTCCAGGCACTGAATGTGGCAGCCTCGAAGCTCCAAAAGAAAAATGGCTTCCCAGGCTGACAGGAGGAGAAAGAGTTCTCGACTTGTGTTTCTGCAGCTACGACGAACACGTCCTTCTGTGGGACACCAGGAAGATGAAGCAGCCCCTGGCGGACACCCACGTGCAAGGCGGCGTCTGGCGCTTAAAATGGCACCCGTCCCAGGAGCAGTTGCTGCTGGCGGCCTGTATGCACAACGGCTTTGCAATCCTCCACTGTCCAAATGACTTAGGTGAGTGTTTCGATGGGAAGAAGCCACCCACGTCACTGCTGACTTCGGCTGTAGTAGTTTCCAAATACGCCTTGGCTTAGGACCGCAATCAAGCCCAACATTTCTGCGGCTAAATGGATCATTGACTGAGTTGGCCCTCATTTTACACTGTAGGCATGAAAGTCGGCTGGGTTACTTTGGGCCAATCACCAGGAGACAGTGAGTTCTAGTTCTGCCTTAGGTATGAAAGATGGTTGGGTGACTTTGAACCAATCACCAGGAGATGGTGAGTTCTAGTTCTGCCTTATGCATGAAAGATGGCTGGGTGACTTTGAGCCAATCACTAGGAGACAGTGAGCTCTAGTCCTGCCTTAGGCATGAAAGGTGGCTGGGTGACTTTGGACCAATTACTAGGAGACAGTGAGCTCTAGTCCTGCCTTAGGCATGAAAGATGGCTGGGTGACTTTGAACCAATCACCAGGAGATGGTGAGTTCTAGTCCTGCCTTAGGCATGAAAGCCAATTGGGTGATTTTGGCCCAGTCCCTCCTCTCTCAGCCCAACACATTTCACAGAATTGTTGTTATGGAAAGAGGAGGAAAGTGTGTTGGTTATGTTTGCTGCCTTGAGTTGTTTGTAAAATATTAATAAAAGATGGGAGATCAAAAAATAAAACATAATTTTCCCTCGCCTCATTGCCTGAATAAGGAATGTTGATTATGTCCAGATCCAACATCCCTACTCTTTTCTCCCCTCTCTTAGAAGAGAACCAAGAGAAATGCACAATCCTGTCATCCTATGCCTTGCACAATTCTTTGGCTTATGGAGCCGATTGGTCCAGGCTTCTCCTGAGCGACTCTTTGGAGGCATCTATGGCTATGGTGACAATTCAGGAGGACCAAAGAGCCAGCCAAGGGGACCTCAAAGGGCAGAACCTCAAGATCATTTACGAATCCCCCACGGCCACCTTCGATGTGCTGCTGGAGGAGGAGGATGATCAACCTCCCGCGTCTCCGTCGCAAGCAGAAGGTACCTTAGCCCCACAGGGGCCTTCAGGCGATGGAAGAGCTGCAGATACCAAAGCAAACGGGGATGTCCAAGCAGCCAGAGGCCAAAGGGACACCAGCCTCTTAGCGACGTGCTCCTTTTATGACAACGTTCTACATGTTTGGAAGTGGGAGGTCAACCGGAGTGCCCCTCTGGCATAAACCCACTGTTGGGGTGTAGATGGAGACCTCCAGTATATTCTGCATTTTTTCTTTCTATCCATGGGGGGGGGGGAAGCATTTTGGAAATGACTTAGGATGGAAGAGAGTATTTGTAATTCAAGAGTTAAAACTACAAGATTCTTGGCAGCTCTCTGAACTTTTGTCGTTTACTTGCAGACGTTTCATTACCAAACTAGGTAACATCATCAGAGCTAGAAGAGAGTGCAGACTGCTGTGTGGAAAACTGTAGAATTCTTGGTACTCCTGAGCCGCGTTTTCTTGCAGACCTTTTGTGACTCAACCGCGTTTTCTTGCAGACCTTTTGTGACTCAACATCATCAATGCTAATAAGTGTGGTGTTTGCTCCCCATTTACTTACAGTAGCTTCTCCTTTCAGTCTCAGTGGAAGTGTGGGTTTTCTCCTCGGAAGTTGTTGAGTAGGGTATTGTTTTCTCCTTGTCCGTCTGGTGTTAATTCCTGCTTATTTGGATATTGGATGTCGGGTGCTACCATAGTTGCAAGGTAAGCTACTGAATATAAACAGGGAGCTCATTTGGTACTTCCACTACCTAGTTTGGTCATGAAATATCTGCAAGGAAACCATCAAGCTCAAAGAGAGCATCAAGAACCACACAGTTCAATTCCAAGCTATCAGTATTCTCTTCTATCGATGTTTTTATATTTCTGCTGGGAGCCTCCAGTAGCTGTGAGGTTTGAAGGCTCTATGTTGCTTACTTGGTTCTTTACAACAGCTTTTTTTTTTATACTGCAGAAATAAGATTGCTCAGGTTCTATAATTTCCTGTTAATTCCACTTTTCTCCTAAGATTTGATTCTTGCAACGTTCTCAAAACACCAGCTTTGACAAGGGAGTGCCATTTGGCTCACATTTCCCCCCCAAATATATAGGGAACCTAAAGTTCTATTCAAGCTTGGGAAAGAGGCTGAAATTAAAAACGGCAACCAATGATCATCGCAAAGATATTCTCTTGAAATCCAAGCACAAGCTCTTTTGTGCTGGCCTCATCAAAGGGCGTATTTATAATCTGATTGTGGCATTTTCATACAAACATGCTCATTGGCATTGTAAAGAGCACCTTTCAATTAAAATATATTTTTGATCTTTTTTACAATAAAATCTTGTCTTGTAAGATCCACTGTCCTTTTTATTTAAGCTATTAAGACAAGTATCAAGTATCACAAGGATCAAAGCTTGTGTCAGAAACCACTTTGGATTGGGCCAAATATACAGTAAGGAATATATTCCATCATGCTTCAATCTGTTTTGAAAGCAGGGTGTATTTTTCTCAGAGAAGGAAGTAATATGGTAGCCATACAGTCAATAGGTAATATCTTACAGGTAGACTAAGTATTAGAAGAGCCTCTTGTGGTGTAGTGGCTAGAGTGCAGTATTGCAAGCTACTTCTGCAGCCAGCTGCCTACTGTTCAAATCCCACCAAGCTCAAGGTTGACTCAGCCTTCCATCCTTCCAAGGTGGGTAAAATGAGGACCCCAATTGTTGGGGGCAATATGCTGACTCTGTAAACTGCTTAGAGAGGGCTGTAAAGCACTATAAAGCGGTATATAAGTCTAAGTGCTATTGTAAAACTGGAGGCAGGTTCTGGTAAGAATAGTTTCGAATAAGTACTTCTAGAATTGCAACTGCTAAGAGAGTGTCTGTGCAAGGGTTTGCTAGTTTAAACAACATAACCGATTGAGGAAATCATAGCTAAGGACCAAGTCAGGTTTAAAAATGGTAGTTCATTCTTGAACATATGAGAGCTCTAATAAATGCACGCTATTTTTTATTTTTAGTGAAAAGGATTTCATTTTCAATTTAAATCTAAGCGGCACAGAAAACAGGAGCCCTTCATCCTCACCAAATTCACTGCCCAAACTCCATTAAAACCCCACAGCCAGAATCCCCGTCCTTTTAGTAACCTGCATTTCCCCACCCTTGCAAGATCTCTCCCCAGGCGTTTTTCTTTGAACAGAGAGCATCAAGAGCACCACCAGCTCCACAGAGAAACACATATTGAAGGTTTTTTCGGATGCAACTTTCAAAGCAGAAACATCAACACTTCTCAAATAGGGAGCTATCACATTCTCTTTATTCGTAACCCTCCACCCCAAATTATCTGGTCCAAAAGCCCCCTTCTGAGAAACTTTTATCTTTTCTTTTGAGATATTGTGTCTTTTCTCCTCTTCTTCCAAGAAATAGTCTGTTCCTTTTCCTACAGTAAATTGTGTCTCTTCTCTTCTTCTTCCAAAAAATTGTCTTTTCTCCTACAAAATTGTCTTTTCTCCTCTTTTTCCAGGAAATTGTCTTTTTTTTTCTCTTTTTCCAGGAAATTGTGTCTTTCTCCTCTTTTTCCAAAAAATTGTCCTTTTTTCTCTCCCTTCTTCCAGGAAATTGTCTTTTTTCCTCTGCTTTCGATCCTGTATTTAAAAGGCTTCAATAAAGTTGCAGTCCTGGGGGGACAATTTGTCTCCACTTTGGGGGTGGGGGGTGTCTCTTTTTTTTCCTTCCTTTTTCTTTCTTTCCTTCCTTCCTTCCACCCGCTAGCGCACGAAGTTCTTGGGGAAGAGCCTGAAAAGCTTCCCCTCCTGGCTGCTCTCGAAGCCATATTTCTCCAGGGCGTCGGGGTCGAAGGCGCCTTCCTTGACGTCCTTCTCGATCAGAGGCGCGGCGGTCTGCTGGAAGAGAGCGCGGGCGGTCAGGGGCGGCTCGCTGCCGGCGGGCGCCCGGTAGGAGACGTAGGCCTTCAGCTTGAAGCCCGTCAGGTCCGGCGCCATCAGCACCGGCACCTGGTCCTTCACCAGGACGAACTTGCGGCTCGACGTGATGCAGCCGAAGACTTTGCAGCCGCGGCTCTTGAAGAAAGTCCGCGGGCCCCGTTTGCTCGTCCAGGCCGACATGCGATCAGCGCCGCGGACCAGGCCCCGCGTCACCTCCCCCAGGAGACCCATGGCGAACTAGGACGGACGCTCGGTCGCTCACCTCGGCAACATCGCCGCTTGCGATTAGATCGTCCACCTCTGCAACCTCGCCGCCGGCGATTGGATCGTCCAGGCGCTCCACCAATCCGCCTCTGCCGTGCTCACGTCCCCTTCGGATAGGGCGACGTTTTAACCAATCGGATGCAAGAGGACAGGTTTGGGCCGGCGACCACGCCCACCGCGGGGAATGTGTCTCCTGTGATTGGAGTTTGGTTCGGGATTCCTCCTGCTCGTGACTGTAGAGCTACGAAAAAGTGAAGAGAGACGCAACTGCTGAGAATGGAGATGTTTTTGTTTATTTATAATCCGCCTTTTTATTATCAATTATATTTATATTCCTCCTTTATTGTTTCTTATAGCCCCTTCATAGTCCTCAGCCACCTTCATATGGTGCCCCTCCAGAGGGACTTCAACAACTGGGTTGCTCCTGGGTGGGGATGATGGGCAATCCTAATCGTACCTAAAATATTCCACAGTGGGTGGAGCAGCACAACAATCCTGCGAGGTCGACCAGCTTTGGAAACTGAAAGTTTCAACACTGGACGTTTTCAAGAAGAGATTGGACAACTATTTGTCCCCAACGGTATCGAGTTTCCTGCCTGAGCAGGGGGTTGGACTAGAAGACCTCCAAGGTCCCTTCCAACTCTATTATGCTATTTCTATTATTTTTATTTCTAATTTCTTTTCTATTCTATTCTCTTACGTATTGTATTCTCATGTATTTAAAGTATTGTATTCTCTTATGTATTTTGTATTCCCTTATGTATTCTATTCTCTTACGTATAGAATAGTATAACTATTCTATTCTATTATGTATTGTATTATGTATTGTATTCTATTCTCTTATGTCCTATATTGTATTCTATTATGTATTGTATTGTATTGTATTATGTGTTGTATTCTATTCTATTCTCTTTTGTGTTGTATTGTATTCTATTATATATTGGGTTGCATTCTCTTGTTATGTGTTATATTCTATTCTCTTTTGTGTTGTATTCTATGTGTTGTATTCTATTCTATTCTCTTTTGTGTTGTATGTATGTTATGTGTTGGATTGTATTCTATTCTCTTTTGTGCTGTATTCTATTATGTGTTGTATTCTATTCTATTCTCTTTTGTGCTGTATTCTATTGTTATGTGTTGTATTCTATTCTCTTTTATGTTGTATTATTCTGTGTTGTATTCTATTCTATCCTCTTTTGTGTTGCATTCTGTGATGTATTGGGTTGCATTCTATTGTTCTGTGCTGTATATTCTATTGTATTCCCTTATGTACTGGATTGGATAGTGATTGTATTCTCCTCTCTTATAGATTGTACTGTTTTAGTGTTGTATTGTACTCCACTCCACTCCGCTCTACTCTCTCCTTCCAGATTTCGGGGACGGTGGCTGGAAGATTCGTGGAGTTGCCTCCCCGCCCTCCCCGGGCATCTACTTTCTGCCGTGTCCCCTGAGAGGCCCCGGGATTCGCCTTCCTCTGCCATTCCGTTTCACATTGGCCGCTGGATCTTCAGCCGCGCCTCCAGGCTTGGCCTACCGCACCCATCCCGGCCGGGGAGGATGGGAGCGGCGCGGCCCCACCTGGCAGAAACCTGCCTCACTCCCCCCCCCGCGGGCATCCCTGATGGCCGGAAGTGACGCTATTGGGCGGGGGGGGAGGTGGAAAGTCCCCGCCCCTCCCTCCCTCCCGCCCCCAAGAATGACCTCTGACCTCTGGCGGCGCCCTCCGCCGGGCAGCCGTTAGCAGCGCCGCCGCCGCCGCCGCCCCCTCCCTCCGTCCCGGCCATGGAGGACGCGGCAGCCTCGCCCTCCGAGCGCCAGGTAGGGTCGCCTCTCCCTCACGAGCCCTGGGACGCCTGGACTACAACTCCCAGCACCCCCAGCCGGAGGGAGAGAGAGGAGGGGGGGTAGAATGGGGTCCACCAGGAAGGCTGGGTTGGGGAAAGGAGGGGGGGAAGCTCTTCCAAAGGGCTGGGACTACAACTCCCATCGTCCCCAGCCCTGAGGTGGAGGGGCTTTGTGCCCAGAATGGGAAATGGGGTTCCTGTTACAGGGGGTTGGACTGGAAGACCTCTGGGGGTCCCTTCTCTCTTTTGACTTTTGCTCTTCTGTCCTGTCAGTCTCGTTGTGGGAAGTGCCAGGCACGGTGGGCCAGGGGGAAATTGGGGTTAAAAACCTTTAAATCCATCCATTCCGGGTTCCGGCCAACATGGTTTAATGCCAAGTTCCCCCCCCACCCTTCCCACATTACTATCCTGGTTATCTCCCTCGGGTTATGAAATTGTTTCAGATTTTTTCAGCCTTGCTCTTTTGAAGTTTGGAAGTTGTGGATGGTGGGAAATGGAGTGGGGAAAAAAAAAACCAACAGGACTACAACGCCCAGCATCCCCAGCTAGGCTGTAGACTGAGTGTGCAGTGGGTTCCTCCCAGCAGAGAAGACTGGGTTGGGGAGGGGGAGCTTTTCCTAAAGGACTGCGACTACAATTCCCAACGTTCCCAGCCCCTGGGCTGGCACGAAGGAGTGACGGGATTGGATAGGGTGGCCTATTTGAGCAGTGGGCTGGACTAGAAGACCTCTGGGGTCCCTTCCAACTTTGCTCTTCTGTATTTTGTAATTTCAATCTTGTTGGACGTGCCTGGCAGGGTGAGAAAGCGGCAACTGGGGTTAAATCAATCCTTCCCGGTTCCAGCAAACAGGGCTTAATGCCAGAGTCCTCCTTCACACGTTTCTGTCCTGATTATCTCCCTCGGATTATAAATGATTTTATATTTGGTGTTTTTTTTTTACCCCCACCTGCATTTTCATGGCTGTTTTGGTCTTTTAAAAGTGACCTGGTTTTTTTTTTTTAAGTTGTGTGGTCTGGAACTGTAAATAAAATAGGAGAAAAAACGATGGAACTACAACTCCTAAGATTCCCATCCAGAGTGGCGTCCAGTCAGTTTCAGTCATGTTGGTTATGCGCTGTTGAATCATTCAATCCTGGTTCCAACAAACATGGTTAATATCAGGGTCTCCCTTCTCATGTTCCCATCCTCTTTTAACTTGCATTTGACTGCATTTATTTGTCACGGAGGGAAAAACAATAATATCGATTAGCACTCAACTGACGACCACAATTTGAGCCCCAAAATTATGTTGCTAAGTCAGAAATTTGTTCTGCCCCATTTTACGATTTTTCTTGCCACATTTGTGAAGCGACCATCATAAATATGAACCAGTTGCCAAGCATCTTAGTTCCGCAATGGTCGTTAAGTGTGCAAAATGGCCGTAAGTCACTTTGTAACGTCGAAGGGCCACTAAAACAAGCTGCTGTAAGTCAAGGACTAACTGTACAACTCCTTCATTATTTGTACGAAAAACATTCCTGTTTCTTCCAGTGGTGGGTCATTATTACACACACACACACACCCGCAAGCAAATATTTTTCCTTCTGGTTTGCCAATTTATTATGTCTTTTGTTTCCACATGGAATAAATATGTACTGTATTTCAAACAGAAACCTTGTGCCTAAACATTCTGGCTTGTATGTTTGCCCAGATTCTAACTTGTATCTTTTGGGGCTGGAAAACAAAACCCAAAAAAAGGCATTTTCATTACAATATTCTTTGGTGGATATTTCCTTGCTGTTCTTTATTCCCTGGCTGAACTTCCAAAGTAACTTGTATCCTTTTTAATTTATTTCCCTTAATTCAAACTTTTGCCTGCAAATTCTTTGGCGCTGCCTGCTTGCTTCTGTTTTGCTCCAGATTTCAGCCTAAATAGGATATAATGGCTGTTATTTGCACCCCTCTCCCCTATTGGGACCCTGGTTCTTTTAACGCTGGCTTTACAGCCAGCTGACACTTCATTTATGGACTGCTCAAAGTTACAACGGCACTGAAAAAAGTGACTTAAGGATCGTTTTTCACACTTAACGACCGTTGTGGCTATTCCCCATGGTCACATGATCAAAAATTCAGACGCTTGGCAACTGACTCCCGTTTACGACGGCTGCGGTGTTTTCCTGATCTGTTTTTTTTTGGGGGGGGACCTTTTGATAAGCAAAAAAAGTCAATAGGGAAGCCTGATTCACTTAACAACGTTGGCGAGAAAGGCTGTAAAATGGGGGCAAAACTCACATAAGCAGAAATGCTGGGCACAATTGCGGTCATATTTTATTTTCTCCTTCTGTTATCCATCTTCTGGTGGTTTGGTTAGCGTGGAAGCTCTTTCTGGCCAGCACCCTTGTTTGAATTGTAAAAGTCTTGGTCAACCATGAAACGATAACAATTTAAATTGAATCATGCCTCAGAACCGTGACTCTTTGTGGGTGTGTGTGTGTGAGAGAGAGAGAGAGACAATAAACTTCCAAACTGTCAAACCTGAAATGTGTGTCAGTGTGTGTTTGCTTTCTGAGTTTTTCTTTGGAGAGAGTAATGCACTTGTCCTGTGTATCGGATTGTAAACAGAAAGACAGCTTTGTTTGGCCCTTGTTCAACCACTTGGACCTTAAAAACAGAACCTTCGTTGCATTATTTTTCTTTTGTTCTCCACCATTAGATGGCATTGCTTGTCCAGTCAGCTCTTAGTCCTACACAACTCTTGAAAGTTAAGGGTGTGTGTTTGTCTTACTAACTTGCTGCCAAACCCTTGGGTGGTTCTGAAATGAGGGTGATGTTGGGTTTTTTTTTGGGTCTTTCAAACAAAGGAACCAGAGTTTTTCAAGCTGGGTGCTTGGAGACTGATTTCCCCTCTTGCTTCTGCGTAGGGCAATCTTGGCACAGATTCCATCGTAACCCAGGTACAATTTATTTGAAATTGATCCACGTGGAGGAAATAAACAAAAACAGATAAAACTCTGATGGTTTGTTTATAAAGAGAAACCGCTCTTTGGAAGTCTAGGAGATTTTCTTATTTTGATGTGAAGATGAAACCCATCAACAGAGAGTTTGAAGCGGAGACTAAAATAATTGGCTGGAAAAAATGGCTCTCAGAAACCCGCTTTAGAAGAATCGTTCATTTGTTTTCATTTCTGAGCTTAAGTCAGTTTTCAAAAGTGCTAAGACTTCTCTAAAATCTCTGGGGAGAAAATGTTGGTTCCCCTCCAACCTAGTTTATACCTTTGGTGTTTTTATCCTTTAGGTCAGCCTCTTAACAAGTGCCGACCTACGAACCCGAGTCCTCCAATTTGTAGAAGACAGGATTCAGACAACTATGGTAACATTTTGGGAACGTTTAGAAAGAAGAGTTTTCATTTCACATGCCTCTTCCAAGCAGGAACACCTGGTTTTATATCACACCCAATTTCCCCGTCCGCGTTTCCTTCCCTTCCCTTCTAACCAAAATTAGAAGATTATCATGGCTATTATAAATGTTAAAGTGATGATGTTTGGTTAGTCATGTCCTAATCAGGCCTGAAAATTGCAGTTTATTAATGTGGCCCAGGAATCTGCACATTCTGGTTAATCCTGACTAGTCGCCAAGTCGCCAAGATTTGGCCCCATCTGTAAAAGAATATCGTGGCCTTCAAAACAGCATAAGATCACGTATAAATGTGATTTACGAATGCATGAATGTGAAGAGCGATTAGTCATTGTGAATATTTCAATTTAAATCTATTTGACTCAATACATATCAAGAGGATATCGTGGCCTCCAAAACAGCGTAAGAGGAGAGAAGAACCTTTCTTCTAAGCTGGGCACTTGGGTAGTGATGAATTTATAAGGAATTTTTTTTTTTCTGATTGGAAGTGATAAAGATGCTCATTTTCTCCTGCTTCATATCTGTAGCATAGATTCTTGGTTGCTCCAGATTAGGAGCTTATTAAACTAACCCAACACAGGTAGTTCTCAATTTACGACCGGTCACTTAGCAGACCTCCCCAGAACTACTATTAGGATCTGGATTCAAAGTTCCAGTGACTCTTCCCCCATTACCACACGATCACATTATAGTTTCCAGTCCACATTTACAGCATCTCATGGTTACGTGATCACAAATTAATGCATTTATTGCCAGAAACAAGTTTTTGGGCATGTTTAGGTTTGATAAGAAGAGAATATTGGTAGCTCAGGTTGAATTGTGGGGTCCTTGGTTCTCTCTAAGCTTGGTTGTTTTCTTGCAGACGTTTCATGACCCAACTAGGAAACGTCATCAGCGCTAGAAGGGATGGTATATAAATAGAGCAAACCCCATTCCCTTCTAGCACTGATGATGTGACCTTGTTGGGCCATGAAACGTCCAGGAGAAAACAACCAAGCTGGGAGAGCTTCAACCCTGGAAGTTTTCAAGCAGAGACAGGACTGTCATCTGTCAGAAACGGTGTAGGGTCTGCTGCTTGGGCAGGAGGTTGGACTAGATGACCTACAAGGTCCCTTCCAACTCTGTTCATCTGTAAGAGCGCCAAAGACCTCCATGTTTCCCTATGGTTGAAGGTGAACATTTTCTGTCTCACTTCTCCCCGCAGTTAACCGGGATTGCCATTGGTGCAGTGGTGGCCTTGTCTCTGATTGGGATCGTTGTGTACTTTGTGTACACGAAGTTGAAGGAATCGAGTAAGTCTGATCGCTTAGCTCGAACCCACCATATCTGGATCACGGAGGTGAACGGAAGGGGTTTTCTTCCTGCACGGTGGAACATCTGGGAGACTCAAGAGATGGTTGCATGAGATTTCTCAGCCTGTTGGAAATAGTAAATGGGTCATAATAACGCATCGGGAATGGGTCTCCAAGAATCGAGAGCCAGTTTGGTTTAGTGGTTAAGATGCCAGGGTAGAAAGTAGGGGACTGTGAATTCTAGTTCCACCTTAGTCATGAAAGCCAGCTGGGTGACTTTGGGCCAATCACCGGGAGACAGGGAGTTCCAGTTCTGCCTTAGGCATGAAAGATAGCTAGGTGACTTGGGGCCAATCACCGGGAAACAGGGAGTTCTAGTCCTGCCTTAGGCATGAAAGATAGCTAGGTGACTTGGGGCCAATCACCAGGAGACAGGGAGTTCCAGTCCTGCCTTAGGCATGAAAGATAGCTAGGTGACTTGGGGCCAATCACCGGGAGACAGGGAGTTCTAGTCCTGCCTTAGGCATGAAAGATAGCTAGGTGACTTGAGGCCAATCACCAGGAGACAGGGAGTTCTAATCCCACCTTAGACATGAAAGACAGTTGGGTGACTTTGAGACAATCACCAGGAGACAGGGAGTTCTAGTCCTGCCTTAGGCATGAAAGACAGCTGGGTGACTTGAGGCCAATCACCAGGAGGTGGTGAGTTCTAGTCCTGCCTTAGGCATGAAAGCAGGCTGGGTGACTTTGGGCCAGATCCCCCTCACAAGGTGGCTGTGCGGAAAATAGAAGGAAGAAGGTGTGTTGTATACGCTCGCCACCTTAAGTCATTTGTAGAAAATAATAAAGGCAAAATACAAACAAAGAAACAAAATTGATCTAAATGAGAAGCCTAGCTACAGTAAATTAACCTAGGCTTCTCTTTCTGTACCTTTGATACTATCGCAAATTAGACTGTTTGCAGACTTCGGGAAAGTGGACCTCAAGGTGATGAATCTTCCTTATGCCTTTCAGAACAATCTCAGGCACACGTGCCCCAGTACAGGTTTCGCAAGAGAGACAAAGTGATGTTCTACGGCCGTAAGATCATGCGGAAGGTAAGGGGTCCCGGAGCTGAGCGAAGGCCAGCGGTCAGCTCAGGCTGAGTTCAGACGTGACCGTCAGTGGTTGGATCCGTGATTGCTCTAAACTCTCCTGGGCTTCAGAGAGAAAAGAAGACTTAAACTGTGGGGTGCAGACTTAAACTACGCTCTGAGTTTGGTGATTTTCTTGCAGACTTTTCTTTACAGTACCTTACTATGTGGCATTATCAGTGCCAGAAGGGAGAGGGGTGTGAGGAGGAGGAGGAGGAGAGGAAGATAACCGTGGGGTCCCTGGTGCTCTCTTGAGCTCGGTTGTTTTCTTGCAGATGTCTCATTATCAAACTAGGTAACGGCATCAGTGCTGGAAGGGAATGGAGTTTCCTGTCCTTTTATACCCTCGTCTTCTGGGCTTGGTAATGGGATGAGCCATGTCAGTGAGCCATGTGACCTGTCAGAACTGGTGTAGCATTGAGCGCACAAGGGCCAGGATGACTCGTTCAACTAATGGTAGCCAAAACCTTACCTTGGCTGGAGTTCAGCCTTCCTTCTGGATTTAGTTTATCCTGGAGGTAACATGTGATAAGATGGGGGCGTAGGCGTGTGCTCTCCATGACTAATAAGCTTTTCTACTCTCTGCCGGGTCTATTAATAGCTTTGCAAAGAGCGGATGGGCCTAGAGCGTATTTTTCTCAAAACCCTTCCAAAGGAAAAAAAACAAACTCTCAGGTTTATGGCCCGTTCTGGATTTCAGCTCTCTTGGGAAAAGATGTTGAGACTCTAGAAAAAGCGCAGAGAAGAGCAACCAAGATGATTAGGGGATTGGAGGATGAAATATACGAAGAACGGTTGCAGGAACTGGGCCTGGCTAGTCTAGGGAAGAGAAGGACCAGGGGAGATAGGAGAGCATCTTCCAATATTTGAGGGGCTGTCCCAGAGAGGAGGAGGGGGTCAAGCTATTCTCCAAAGCACCCAAAGGCCAGACAAGGAAGAATGGATGGAAACTGAACAAGGAGAGATTCAACCTAGAAATAAGGAGAGATTTCCTGACATTGAGAACAATCAACCCCTGGAACAGAAGTTGCCTTCAGAAGTTGTGTGAGCTTCATCCCTGGAGGCTTCCAAGAGAAGACTGGACCACTACCTATCAGAAATGACGTAGGATCTGTTTGGTTGGGGAGGGTTGGACTCGATGACCTTCAAGGTCCCTTCCAACTCTGTTCATCTATAAGCATTCAGAGAGTTATTCTCTTCCATTGGCATCTGAGATAATTCTAGATCTAGAACCACGAGAGGAAAAGAAATAATGGCCTCAGTTGCTAAAAAAGACAGTCCTTGGCTTATGACCACAGGGGATCCCAAACGTTTTGCGAAGCAGTTGTTGGGAGCTTTGCCCCGTTTTACAACCTTTTTGCTGCCGCTCTCGAGTTAGCGCTGTAGCATGGTTGTTAAGTGAACCTGGCTTCCCCATCAGAGGTCGCAAAAGGGGAACACGTGACCCATTGAGACTGCAGCTGTCGTAAGTACAAGTCAGTTGCCCAGCATCTGGATTTTGATCATGTGACTCAGGGATGCTGTAACTATGTGAAAACCGATCCCAAGTTACTTTTGTTTTGAGTGATGTCGTAGCTTCGAACCGTCACTAAACAAACGTTCGTAAGTCGGGGACTACCTGCACCTTGTCCACAAATCCTTGGGAAAAAGGTGGATCTCCATATACATTCCTGAGAATTTCCTTGAGGTTCCCGGAACTCAGCTTTGACGGAAGGAAAAATAGCCCAAGGGAAGGTGTCTTCAAAAGCTCCTAAGCCTCCCTTGCTTTAATTAACTTATTAATTAACTCCCTCTGCCTTAATTGGTTCGTGTGGACTAAGGATGATATTATGCTGCAATAAAGAAATGTAATCCAATTATTGAATTTGTGTGGCGTGGCTGCATCCTTAATTCATTAGCCAATATCCATCGACATCTTAGCCAATACAGAAACTCTTCCTGTCTCCAATTATTTTCTTCCTCTTCTCTTCGTCTTTTTCTGGTATTTGGGAAATAGATGCAAAACCTGCCAGATTAAAAAAAGAAAGAATGAAAAAAAGAAAGGAAAAAAGAAAAGAAAAAAGAAAGGGAAAGAGAGACACAGAGAGAGAGACAGAGAAAGGAAGAAGGAAGGAAGGAAGAGAGAGAAACTAAAGGAAGAAAGAAAAAAAAAAGAAAGAGACAGAAAGGAAGAAGAAATTAAGAGAGAGGGAAAGAAGAAAGAATAAAAGAGAGAGAGAGAGAGAGAAAGGAAGAAGGAAGGAAGGGAGAGAGAGAAAGGAGAAAGAAAGAAAAGAAGAAAAAAAGAAGGTTTAACCGGTTTGTCCTTGACAAACAACTGTGATGGATTTGTGACTGTAAAATCAGATGCCTCACATGACTGACCTGATTTTACAAACAATTTTTTTCCCAGCAGTGGGTTAAATGAACACCATGGTCATTAAGTGAGAGGTCACAAGTTGGAAATTACTTGAATGGTTGCTCGGGGATCTGCTTCCTTTGCAGACAAATTTGAAAGCTCAGCAAGAATGGCCGCCCTTCTCCAAAACAAGCGGCCTTTGGAATTTCAGCTTTCACGTCCGCTTCGCTCCCTGCGATTGTGTGCGGCATCTTTCGTTGGGGCAGTTGAGGCTCATTGTTGATCGTTGCGTGGTTGTCACTCCCTGGGCAAACCTCAGGCCATTTTGCCCTGACTGCTTTTGTTTTCCTTGCAGGTGACCACTCTGCCAAACTCTCTGGTCGGCAACACGGTGCCCCGTCAGCGCATGCGGAAAAGGGCCAAGGTGTTGTCCTTGGCAAAGAGGTAAGCCTCATAGGACAATTTTGGCATTTTGAATAAATTGTACGTCATTTCCTCAATGAAGTAGAGACTTTACCGTGTTTCCCCGAAAATAAGACTGGGTCTTAATTTTGGGGTACTTATGGGACCGCCTACTGCCACCATCGGCCTCCCGTCGGCCAATGCAGTCCAATAGGGTGGGCCTCCTCGGGGTGCCACCGGCTGGATGGCTGGCGACCCCGAGGGTGTGGGCCTTCTCTCTGGGAGCACCCTCCCTCTGGAACGAATTACCCCCAGAGACGAGGACCATCCCTGACCTATTAGATATATGGTCTATCTAGGCCAGTGGTCCAGGGAGGACCGAAGTGTCAATGAAGCTTGAAAAACCAGGTCAGGAGTGAGAAAGGAGTAGATAAAAGGATAGCTGGATCCTTCCCAGAGCCAACGAAGGAAGTTTCCTTGGTCTTCCTTGCAGGATTCTACGCTTCAAGAAGGAATCTCCCATCCTGCAGCCCAAGGACCCACCTCCCTCCCTGCTGGAAGCCGATTTAACCGAATTTGACGTCAAGAGCTCCCATCTACCTTCCGAAGTCCTTTACATGCTTAAAAATGTCCGGTAGGTTTGTCGATTCGTGGGCTTGCCCGACACGGTGGAATCGAGGTCACCGTTCAGCGTCTTCACCTGGTTTTGCAAATTCTTCTCTACCCCCCCCCCCCCGCCCCTTCATGTCTCTTTCATCTTTCCTGAGTCTTCACACCATTGGTGGGATTCAAATTTTTTTTTTTTTACTACCGGTTCTGTGGGTGTGGCTTGGTAGGCGTGGCAGGGGAAGGATATACTGCAAAATCCCATTCACTCCCCACCCCACTAACCTGCTTTGCAGCTCCGTTCTCCTGTGCAGGGCAACCAAAGGAGACCCAGGTGATCAGCTGGGACTCGGGAGGCGGGGAATAGATTGGGGGTGAGGCCAATCAGAGGTGGGATTGGCCGGTTCTCCGAACGACTCAAAATTTCCACTACCGGTTCTCCAGAACCGGTCAGAACCTGATGAATTCCACCTCTGCTTCACACCGCCCAGCAGGCAGGTCGTCATTTGAGGCTCGGGACCTCGGACAGCCCCAAGTTCTCGGGGAGGTGGTTGAAGTTTTATATATTCGAGTTAATATCAGTGTTCCAACTAACCAATTTCAACCCAATAGACTCTGAGACAAGCATCTTCTCAAAGTTCCGTTTTATTAGAGTTGTCGTATTAGCACATCTGGGGAAAACCCCGGAAACCCATCCGGGTTTTCCCTTCCCAAAAGAGAAATCAAAGATCCATCCCCTGCATCCATCACTCAATCACATGGTCCAATCAAATCTTCAATATCCCAACTGGAGACATCCCTCCAGTCATTCCCCTCCAGGTGCAGGGCAACATGTCCTTGACTCTCAGAAAAGATTGTTGTTGCGGCTAATTTTCCACCGCTCCTTCAAGTCCCCCCTCTCAAATTCCCAGGCACTGAATGTCAAAGCTTCAAAAGAAAAATGGCTTCCAAAGCTGACATATCATCTATTTCCCCAGGGTCCTTGGTCACTTCGAGAAGCCCCTTTTCCTGGAGCTGTGCAAGCACATGGTTTTCGTGCAACTGCATGAAGGGGAATATATCTTCCGGCCGGGGCAGCTGGACAACAGCATCTACGTCGTGCAGGATGGGAAGTTGGAAGTCTGCATCCAGGAGAGCGTAAGGATTGTTCTGTGGGGAGATTAAGAAGGACAGATGTTTAGAAGGGAAGGTTGGGAGCTCAGGGTTGAAATGGAGGGGCCCCTGGTACTCTCTGAGCTCAGTTGTTTTCTTGCAGACGTTTCACGATCCATCTAGGTAACGCCCTCAGTGCTACAGGGGAGAGGGGTGTCTGGAATGGAGGAGGAGGAGGAGGAGGAGAAGGAAGACACTCTGAGCTTGGTTGTTTTCTTGCTGATGTATCTGTAAGGCATCCAGAAAATATCCATGATATCAATCACTCCGAGACATTTTCTCTCTCTCCAGTTGATTTATTTAGACACAGATCTGGCATGTCTAAGGCATTTCCCAAAGTGAAAATTTTTTCAGGCTGTTACGCAGAATCCACCTTCTCTCCTTCCTTCTCTCCTCCCATTTCTACACTTCATCAATCACAAGAACCAATTAACTTCCACTGGAATTTCTTAATACGACCACGCAGAATAACCTTGAATTTTTCAATTCGTCCACACACATCCCCCTTCCATGAAAGTACCATTACCAAACTAGAGGACATAGCACTACAGGGGAGTGCGGTATTTGGAGTGGAGGAGGAGGAAGAAGAGGAGGAAGAGGAGGAGAAAACTGTGTGGTCCTTGATGGTCCTCTCGGTTTGGTCCGATTCTATAGAACCGGTATCTCCGAAGAGCAGTTGACACCGAACCGGTTCACTGGGATGAGGTTTAGGTCTGCTGTTTGGCCCTCCCGCCCACCCGGGCTCTAGGCTGACCTTTAGTGGCTGTGTTTTCCTCCTCAGCTGCTTTGCGTGGCACAGCTGAGTGCCGCTCATCCGCTGGAGAAGGTAAATGCTTGCCGGAGCTGGTAGAGCGCACAGCACATATGGCACATGTTTAATGTGCATGTGTGCGCTCCCGGAACCGGATGCTATGCCAGTTGGATCCCACCTCTGCTTACAGCAGCTGGTCAGCTGTTAAATATTCATTACCTTGACACTTTCCTTCGTTCCACTTTTGCCCAGGATGGCACAGAGATGGTGGTGAAAGAAGTTTTGGCCGGGGACAGCGTGCACAGCCTACTCAGCATTCTGGACGTCATCACGGTGAGGCCCCGCGGCCCATTGGGCTCTCGGAGTGGCGCTCCATCCCTTTGCTTTGGTTTGAATAAGTAGCCAGGGCTTCCCGGAAGGATTGACGGGGAAGGGGTCCACTCAGAGGGTCAGAGGCTTAACCTGAGGGTTGATGCAGCCAATCCGGTTCCTAGCTTTTGCCTTAGCAAAAAAATGAAAGCCTCTAAGCTCCCTTCGAGGGATAGGGATCCTGAGTTCAAGTCTCGCTTCCGTTCCCGGAGGAGAAAAACAAGACGCAAAACATATTGAGGCGCCACAGGTAGTCCTTGACTTACAACAGTTCATTTAGCGGCCTGTTCAAAGTCATGACAGCATTGGGGACGAGAAAAAGGGGATTGGTGACCATTTTTTCACGCTTAACGACCGTTGCAGCGTCCCCAGGGAGACATGATCCCAATTCAGGCCCTTGCTGGCAACTGGCTCACATTTATGACCGTCGCAACAATCCCCTTTTCGCGAAACCTCCTGATGAGCAAAGGCGACGGAAAGGCCGGATCCCACTTAACAACCAGGTTGCTAGCAGAACTGCGCTTGGTTCGTTGAACGACGTGGCCGAGGAAGGTCGTAAAACAGGGCCGCGCTCGCTCAACAACTGCCTCGCTTAGCGACAGAAATTTCGGGTTCAATGGAGGGCCGTAAGTCGAGGAACACGTGAAGTATAACCTTGTTCTTCGCCGCGCACTTCTCTTGGCTGTTCACTCACAGTCATTTTTAGCTCTCTCCCTAGGGAAATGTTCCCAAAAACCTGATTACTCCAGCAACCCAGTGGATCTGAGTTCAACAAAAGCCTTCCAGAATCTTCCCAAAAAATCCCACCAGGGTTCTTTTCTTTCCCTGCCAGGATTCGTGTGCGAGACTTTGCCAACTCACAGCCGGCCAACGCTCCTCCAATTATCTTTTGATCTCCTGTGATTAAGAATGGATCACCCGGTTGGAGATCGAGCAGTTAGGCTGCCCAGAAATCAGTGGGTGATTTGTATTTTTGTTTTTTTTTCCCCTCCCCCCCAGGCTGGGAAGAACAAATATGCAGGGGGAGCAACTTTTTTGGACTGGGGTGTTCGGAGTTCGGGGCAGGTTTTCGTGCGGAAGGCGTCTGCCCTGTCAAAAGGAAAGAACAGAAAAATAGTCACAACTCAACCGTGAAGGATCTGCGGTGGTGGAGCTTAAAGGTTCCAATCCAGGGAGCGATCTGCAAGCATAATTTCCCCTTTTATCTTTGCCCAAAGTCACCCAGTCTTTCATGCCTAAGGCAGGACTAGAACTCCCAGTTTGCTGGTGATTGGCCCCAAGTCACCTAGCTATCTTTCATGCCTAAAGCAGGACTAGAACTTCCAGTCTCCTGGTGATTGGCCCAAAGTCATCTAGCTATCTTTCATGCCTAAGGCAGGACTAGAACTCCCTGTCTGCTGGTGATTGGCCCCAAGTCACCTAGCTATCTTTCATGCCTAAAGCAGGACTAGAACTCCCTGTCTCCTGGTGATTGGCCCCAAGTCACCTAGCTATCTTTCATGCCCAAGGCAGGATTAGAACTCCCTGTCTCTTGGTGATTGGCCCCAAGTCACCTAGCTATCTTTCATGCCCAAGGCAGGATTAGAACTCCCTGTCTCCTGGTGATTGGCCCCAAGTCACCTAGCTATCTTTCATGCCTAAGGCAGGACTAGAACTCCCTGTCTCCTGGTGATAGGCCCCAAGTCACACAGTTGTCTTTCATACCTAAGGCAGGACTAGAACTCCCAGTCTCCTGGTGATTGGCCCAAAGTCACCCAGCTGGCTTTCATGCCTAAGGCGGGACTAGAGCTCCCCGTCTCCTGGTCATTGGCCCAAAGTCACCTAATCTTTCATGCCTAAGGCAGGACTAGAACTCCCCATCTCCTGCTGATTGGCCCAAAGTCACCCACTTCAATGGCTAAGGCAGGACGTGCACTAACTGTCATCCCCTTTTCTAGCCTGGGGCTTTAACCACTATACCAAGCCAGCTATTGTGTGGTTTGTTCTATTTTGGATGCGCCGTGCAAGCTGTTGTAGCCTGTCCATCATGTTTACGGCTTTGCCTAATGAGGAAAGCCAGCCAATTGTAATAAATTGAATAAACGTGATCGCCTAAGCCGTGATTAGCACGATACATCAGCCCAGCCACAATACAATAAGGAATCATTTCTCCTGGGCAGGAGAGATGACAGCTCAAGGATGAAGTCAATAGCCTTCTTTCTGCAGGATTAAAAAACACTTCTTGGTCACCTTCAACGTCCAATTATGGAAAAATCTCTTGCCATAAATAACGCCGGCAAACTTTCTCCGCAAGCAATGACAATTGTCTCGTTATGTTTTCCTCTCCCTTTTCCACCCCCTGAGACCCAAAGCTTCAGCCCGTGCTTCTCAAATTACCCAAATTACCAGCCTGCATTGAGAGATTTTCCCATTCATTCCTTCCATCTCTGGTCATCTCTCTTCTCCCATTGGCAGAAAACCGATTCATTTTATTTGTAGAAATAAATCTGTCTTTTGGCCGGAAAGCCAGGTGCCTGGAATTTGAGCAGCGGCTGTAAGACACTCCTTGACCTACGACCGTGATCCATTTCCGTGGTTAAACAAATCCAGTTAGTCACACGCCCTTTAATGACCTTTTCTTGCCACCGTCCTTAAGGGAATCACTGCAGTTTTCAAGTTAGAAACCCCCAGTTCTTAAGTGAATCCGGCGTCCCCATTGCTTGTGGTTAAGCAAGCCAGTTGTCGAATGAGTACGGCTCCCGTCACATTAGAATCGCGCATTTTGCCGTGGCCACCATTGTCGCTTCTCAGCTCTCCAACGAAGGAAGGAGGGAGGGAAGATAAACGCCATGCATCCGAAAGACGAGCCGTGAGAGCCAAGGACACTTGGCAGGGGTTCGCCAAAGCCAATGGCTTTTTCTCATAACAAATATAAAGAGACTCCCCTGGGCAATGTGACCTGCTCTAAGAAGGGGGAAGGAGAACCCTAGCTTTCAATTACATCGGTTTGCGCGGGAATTAGCTAGATCTGGGCTTTGTCTTCATCCGTGCCAAAAGCATGTGCTCAATAACGTTATGCGTTCAGGGATTGGGACGTCTCAACCGTGCTTGCTTTGGGTTGGGTTCGTCCATCGAAACGTTGACGTTTTTCATAGTTTTCCAGAGATAGTAACTAGGTGGCTGAAGTTTCTGCCACACAATTTTAACTGGAGAGCATGATCGATGACTCTTATTTTATATTTTATTTTATTTTATTATTTTATTTATTAGTTTTATATACCGCCCCTCTCCCTGCAGGGACTCGGGGCGGTGTACAGCCGAAATTAAAAACACAATGTGAATACAATATTTAAAAACAATTTTTAAAAAATTAAATAAGGTGGCTAAAAGGTAAAAGTCGAATGAGAATATAAAACTAAAACCAAATTAAAAACCCATTTAAAACCCTATAAAAACCCTAGGCCACTCTTGGCTATGGACGTGTCCCATTGGAGAATATGAATTAAGATACCCCCAAGGGGTGGAGGGGGAAACCAGGGTCAAGGGTGACAATGAATGACGTGTCTCGGAGTCGGCTACCCCCAGGCAGTGCTGGCATGTTAACTCCCAATAAATCCTTTTGGAAGTTTGACTCGAGAGTCAGGATTTCATTGGGGTGATTGCCGGAATCCTGACATCCGGGCCTCCTCTTCTTCTTCCCCCCCCAGGGTCATCCTGCTCCGTACAAAACGGTTTCTGCTCGAGCCGCGATGCAGTCAACTATTCTGCGCCTCCCAGCCAACGCGTTTCAGGACATCTTCCAGAAATACCCCGAGACTCTCGTCAGAGTCGTGCAGGTGAGGCTGGGCTGATTCTCCTCCGGATCACTTTTGTACCACGGAGATTCTCAAGTCGTCCATCAGGTCAGGATTGTCGTTGAGGCCACCCCCAAGAACTAAACTAACCCCCAAGAACTAAACTAAACTAACTTATGTCTGTGGAGATTCTCAGTCATCCACTCCTGGTTGTCCCAAAAGTGCATTTTTTTTTTTTTCAACTGGACTTTCTGCTTTTTCTTTGAAGATGTTTCGCTTCTCGTCCAAGAAGCTTCTTCAACTCTGACTGGATGGTGGGGGATGTAAGGATTTATATTCCTCGCACAAAATTAGTCATTTGCATCCTTTTTAGAGGGTCGTTGAGGCCACCTGGAGGTTTATCTGTGTCCTGAGGGTCCTGAACAGTAGAAATGAGTGTGAAGCCTTCTTGGAACTGCGGAAAGTGTTAAGTATTTAGCAGAGTATCCTTGGTGTCAAGGATTAGTACAGCAGACGGAAGTAATGTTCAGATTGTAGCAGTGAGTGTAGAACCACACAAGCAAAGCAGTTGAAGTGCAAAGTCTTTTAATTTATTTATTTATTCATTCATTCATTCATTCATTCATTCATTCATTCATTTATTTATTTATTTATTTATTTATTTATTTATTATATTTATATACCGCCCTTCTCCCGAAGGACTCAGGGCGGTGCACAGCCAACCGTAAAACTTTTATTACAATTACAAAAGTTAAAAAGAATTAAATATTTTAGGCTGTCTAAAATCATACCCTCCCCCAATAAGTTATTAAAACCCAAATTTTAAAATCCCAATTTAAAACGCAAATACTAAATTAAAAATCCCATTTCAGCCTAAGCCGGCCTTCTCGAAGAGCCAGGTTTTTAATGCACGTCTGAAAGCTCTCAGGTCCATGTTATTGCGTATTCCGGAGGCAGACCATTCCAGAGGGCGGGGGGCCCCCACAGAGAAGGCCCTACTCCTAGGAGCCGCCAGGCGGCACATAGAAGCCGACAGCACCCGAAGAAGGCCCTCCCTGTGGAATATACAGTGATGTAAGCACAATCCAAGTTTCATTCCAATATCATACACAGTTCATCCATCAGTAGATTAGCCTAATAACCATTCTTGTAAGTAGACATAACAGCAATGCATCATCTTCAATACATCCATGCATCAATGGAGAAATATAGTTACAGGGTTGAAGATACTTGCCAAGTACAGTGGTACCTCTACTTACGAAATTAATTCGTTCCGGAAGCCGTTTCGTAACCTGAAAATTTCGTAAGTAGAGGCAACATTTTACCTGTAAATATCCTAATCCGTTCCAAGGCCCCGAACTGTACTTCTTCGTTCTTACTTCCTGCTTTGCTGGATTGCTAGCGCGAGACTGAGAACGCGGCGCGGTGCGTGCGCACAGATCCCTCCTAGCCAGGAAGACATGCCAGGAAGATAACCAATGGCAGCGCAGCTCGGACGCGCCATTTTCCAAGAAAGCCTTTCGTATCTTGAAACATATTCGTAGGTAGAGACGATATTTTCTCGAAGACGCGTTTCGTAACCTGAAACTTTCGTAGGTAGAGGCTTTCGTAAGTAGAGGTACCACTGTAGCAGAGTAGTATAGTAGAAGCCTGGCAAACCAGTAGCAGCATTCCTGTAGCACAAACACAGACCCTAACAGCAACTCACGCTAGCCATGTGCTCTCTGGCTTCTTACTATATAGCTCTCCTGCTTCCTGTAGCCAATCAGCATCGTGGCTACAAGATAGTGCAGAGTCATTTCTGACTTGCAGCCATATATAGTAAGCCAATACAGATTGTGTTTGTAGAAGGCTCCACACACCATTTGCCCTACGCAGGTGACCCCCGAGGACACCGACAAAGCCCCACGGGGCCTCCACCAAGAACAAAACGTGGAGTTGCTTCTGACCGGTGCTTGAGTCACCCAGGTCCGGACTCAAACGGCGCCTCTCCGAAAAGAGACAAGAGGTATGAAAAACCAGTCACTCCCGCTTTCTCTCTCTAGATCATCATGGTGAGGCTGCAGAGGGTCACTTTCTTGGCTTTGCACAACTACCTGGGACTGACCACCGAACTCTTCAGTTCCGTAAGTGAAACCGGTCCATTTGGGGCACGTGGAATCACAGGGCTGGAAGGGAACTTGTAGGTCTTCTAGTCCACCCTGCCCTCTCCCCCCAAGGGGATGCTTGCCTAAAAGGGCTGTGGAAATGGATGGCCTGAGTTTGATGGCTTCTACGGCCCTTCCACATACAGGTAGCTCTCTGTGGCCAGTAAATTTAACGTGGGAGGGAGGGAGGGAGAGAGAGAGAGAGAAGTGATGGATGAACGATGAATAGATAGATACGTTGAGTGGATAGCTATATTAGGTAGAATGGTTAGAGGGAGGGAAAGGGAGCAGGATGACAAATAGGTACATTGAATGGATAGATAGATAGGATGGATGTTAGATATAGGTAGATGGGAAGGAAGGAAGAGAAAGGACGGAAGGAAGAGAAAGGAAAGAAAGAAGGTGGAAGGAAGGAAGAGAGTAAGAAAGGAAGGAAAGGAAAGGAAGGAATAGAAAAGGAAGGAAAGAAAGGAAGAGAGAAAGAAAGAGAGTAAGAAAGGAAGGAATAGAAAGAAAAAGAAGAAAGGAGGAAGAGTAAGGAAGGAAGGAAAGGAAGAAGGAAGGAATAGAAAGAAAGGAAGGAAAGAAAGAAAGAAGGTGGAAAGGAAGGAAGAGAGAAAGGAAGGAAAGGAAAGGAAGGAAGGAAAGAAAGGAGGAAAGGAAGGAAGAGAGAAAGAAAGGAAGGAAAGGAAAGGAAGGAAGGAATGGAAAGAAAAGGAAGGAAGGAAGAGAGAAAGAAAGGAAGGAAAGGAAGGAAAGGAAGAAGGAAGGAATAGAAAGAAAAGGAAAGAAAGAAAGAAAGAAAAGGAGGAAAGGAAGGAAGGAAGAGAGAAAGAAAGAGGAAGGAAGGAAGGAAGGAAGGGAGATTCCTGCTCTTGTCTTAGTGTATGTTGGCTCATGTCTGAACACACCTTGGGGTGGTTAGATTAGAAGTTTGGTTAGTTGTGGGGGGCTGAGAGCTGGGGGGGGGAGGCAGCTTTGGGCTCTCTGCCCTCCTGACCCAAATCCTTGCCGTGCCTCTTCCGCCCTCCCAGGAGAGCCAGGCCATCCCGCTGGTCTCGGTTGCCAGCGTCACCTCCGGGGGCAACGCCAGCCGGGGGGTGAGACGGCAGCTGTCCAACCTGTCGGAGGAGGAGCGGGCCGAGAAGCTGGAGAGACTCGCCTCCCTGGAGAGCACAGGTGACGCTTTGGCCCTCCGACGGGGCAGCTCTGGAGTGGGAGGTTCCTCGGGCTTCGGTTTGGCACGAGGAGAGGGGGTCAACACGCCTGAGCAGAGTCTTTCTTGGGACTGGGCGAAGTTAAGGGCTGCGGCAGGGCGGGTTTTGGCAGAGATGAATTGATCGGTGGCGACTTGCCATGAGGGCTGCTTCCTTCCTTCCTTCCTTCCTTCCTTCCTTCCTTCCTTCCTTCCTTCCTTCCTTCCTTCCTTCCCTCCCTCCTTCCTTTCTTCCCTTCCTTTCCTTCCTTCCATCCCTCCTTTCCTCCCTCCCTCTTTTCTTTCTTCCTTCCTTTCCTTCCATCTCTCCTTTCCGCCCTCCCTCCTTTCTTTCTTTCTTTCTTTGCTTCCTTCCTTGCTTCCCTCCTTCTTTTTCTTTCTTTCCTTCCTGCCATCCTTCCCATCCTCCCTCCTCATTTCCTTCCTTCCTTCCTTCCTTCCTTCCTTCCTTCCTTCCTTCCTTCCTTCCTTCCTTCCTTCCTTCCTTCCTTCCCCCCTCCCTCCCTCCTTCCCTTCCCTTCCCTTCCCTTCCCTTCCCTTCCCTTCCCTTCCTTCCCTTCCCTTCCCTTCCCTTCCTCCAATCTGGCTCGTCCCTCCTGAGCAATGTTTTTTGAGATGGGTGAGTGACCTTTGCCAGCCGATCCCTTCGCTGGGAGACTCAACGGAGACCTTCCCAATTGTAGATTCTGGAAAGCTCCCCGGCTCAGAGCCCCTGCTCCGAAGAAGCTTCTCTTTGAACACCCCTTTTGGATACACCGATGCTGCAGGTGAGCGAGCGAGAACCTTGAGCTGCGTGGGGAGTTCTCGGCTTACTGAGCCCCCCAAAATTGGGTGGTGGGGAAGTGAGTTCTGCCCTGTTTCGCGGCCTTCTCTTGCCATCGTTGTTAAGTGAACCACTGCCGTTGTTCCTTTAGTAACACGATGGTTAAGTGAATCTGGCTTCCCCGTTGACTTGGCTTGACAGAAGGTTGCAAAATGGATCACGTGATCCCCCTGCCTATTGACACTGCAACTGTCATAAGTACATGCCAGTGGCCAAGCCTCTGAATTTTGATCCCGTGACCGCAGGGAGGCCGCAATAGTCCTGTGGAAAATGGTCATAAATGGCTTTTTTCGGTGTACCTTCAAATGGTCACTCAATGAATGGCTATACATCGTAAATGCTCTTCTGGGTCACTTCCTAAGTTATTATTAGTTTTTAAAAGAGGGCGGATGGAAAGGCTGAGGAGCAGAGTGTGGAGTAAGCCCTTCTCTGTCCTTCACCCGTATGTAACTCAGGTGGAGCTAAGTCAGACTTGGAAGCCCCCAGCGACTGGCACCGGACTGAAATCGAGACTTCTTCCTCTGACACAACTGCGAATAAGGTACCTCTTCTGAGCCTCCCCGGCTCCTTCTGTGTTTAACTCCCTGTAGAAGAGAATGTTCCTAGCTCAGGGTTGAACTTTGCGGGTCCTCGCACTGGTGATGCTACCTAGTTGGGTCATGAGACGTCTGCGAGAAAACAGCCAAGCTCAGAGAGCACCAAAGACCCCACAAATCATCTCATCTTCCGCTCCACAAATCCTTTTAGCGCTGATGACGTTACCTAGCGGGGTGATGAAAGGTCTGGCAAGGAAATCACCATTCTCAGAGAGTATCTGGACTCCACAATTTTCCTCCTCCTCCTCCTCCCAAACCCCACTTCCTTCCACCACTGATGACATTCTCTAGTTGAGTAATGAAAGATCTGCAAGAAAACAACAAGCTCAGAGAGTATCTCTTTCTTCTTCCTCCTCCTCCTCTTCTTCTTCTTCTTCTTCTTCTTCTTCTTCTTCTTCTTCTTCTTCTTCTTCTTCTTCTTCTTCTTCTTCTTCTTCTTCTTCTTCTTCTTCTTCTTCTTCTTCTTCTTCTTCTTCTTCTTCTTCTTCCTCCTCCTCCTCCTCCTCCTCCTCCTCCTCCTCCTCCTCCTCCTCCTCCTCCTCCTCTTCTATTTCATCCTATTCTATTCTAACAAGCCAAAAGAATTGTCAGGGAATAAAGATACCTCAATGTAAGCTGATTATTTGCAGTTATGTTCAGTGTGAAAAGTGACCCCTGGTCTTTTCTAACCCCCCCCACCCTCTGACCCCCCTCCCCTCAGCCCATCTCGAAGAAAACTGTGACGGTGACCGAGATGCCTTCGGCCATCTTCCATTACACACAGAACGACACGCCCGTCCAGGAATTCGGTGCCACCAAGCAGGTCAACACCATCTTAGAAGCAGCCAAGAAAGATCTGCTGACCTTGATGAAGCTGGATGTGAGTGATCTTAGCAGAGGGGAGAATTTGGGTGGGAATCCACCCTTTGGGAGCACCATTGGCAGTGCAAATGGTCCCCTTTCTAGCATAAAGGAACCTTGCATGCTTTCAAAGTCATTTTTTAAAAAAAGTTTAAAGCAATCTCCCTTCCCCTGGACTACACATCCTCTTGCCCCTTCAACTCTGAAGCAGAAGGGGGAATGAGGAAACTTCAAGGGGAAGTAGAAAAATTGCTAGGCTTCCCCATTTCAACTGGTTGGTTTTTTTTTTTAAGGACTTTTAATATACAAAATAGAACATCTAAGTTAGGGTGGGAAAACCTTACCGGTCAACTTTTTAAAGGCTTTTGGTTTTTCCCAACTTTTGGGATGGAGTCGATTAGCCATGGATGGAGCAAACCAGGACCTGATGAAGATTCAACCTGTGTTTCTTAATCATGGCCATTTTATGATAGGCGGACTTCAACCCCCGGAATTCCCCAGCCAGTCGGCACTGAAGTCCAGGCATCCTAAAATAGCCAAGGTTGAGAAACAATGAAATAGATTCTCCCATCCATTCCAATGTGCCAATGGCCTCTTTGTAAAGCATGCAAGGAAGGTTAATGTTGAGCACAATCTCTGAAGGATTCTCTATGAATCCTTCAAGGTTAGTAAGAAGGACTTGTGGGGATGAATCTGATGGATGGCTTGTCCCTTTGGCTGTAGAATTTATTTATTTATTTTTAAAGTGACTTCTTCAGTTTCTCCTACTTTCCAGGTAGCAAATCTTCATTTCTAAAACTAAATTCCTTGATTTTTTTTTTTCCCTTCCTGGCATGCTATCCAGTTAGAGAGAACTTTTGAGACTTCTGCATGGACGCCCTGAAATCTTATTTTCATTTGCAGCGCTAACAAAGGAGACAAGCATTTTTCTTACTCTTATTTTTATTTTTTTTGGTCTCCTTGTTTAGGATGTCTCTCTCTTGAACGGGAAAGTGACTCTCCATCAGGTCACTGCAGGGACGATGGTGTCACGGCAAGGCGACCAGGTGAGCAGCCGAACGCATAGGTGACGTGTGAGTGCTAATTAAAGCTTATTAAAACTTAGATAAGGTAAAGGTTCCCCTCCTTGTGCATCCGTGCTAGACGTTTCCAGTTCTAGGGGGCGCTGTTCATGTCCGTTCCAAAGCCGCAGAAGAGCCAGCGCTGTCCGAAGACGTCTCCGTGGTCACGTGGCCGGCACGACTAAACGCCTTTGAAGGCGCACAGAGCGCTGTTTCCTTCCCAACTTTTTCTACTTGCATTTTTTTAACGTGCTTTCGAACTGCTCTGTTAGGAGTAAAATTTGGATATTATACTTGAGAATATAAAGAACCAAATTGAAGCCATTTTGTGTTCGCAGTTTGACCTTTTAAAGCTCAGAACAGTTATGAAATGTGTTTTTGTGAGACAATTTATTTGGCATAGGTTAGAGGACATTTGTACTGGGGTGCTCTGACATTATAAATGTCACCTTAAGGAATATTAATGTTTCCTTATAATTTTTCTGGAATGTGAAAAACAGGAAATCTGAAAATATTGGAAGTTTTCCATGGAAGGTTGTATAACGTCCATATATGGAAAAAGGAAGTATTATGTAACCATGTGATTTGATAAATCTATATAATTTGTATTCACTGAAAGGAGGGCGTCTCCTTCCTCTTAGAAAATGTTTCTTTTCTAGAGAGAACTGAGTCCAATACTGCAGTATTTTCCGTAATAAAGCATCCTATAACTCAGATTATCAAAAGTCTGTTGTTTCATTTTTGAATGCTTATAACATGCTCATTTGGCAGAAACTGGGACAAGTTAAGGGGACCTCACTCCATGATGCGGCGCTGGGGATTCCAACCGCTTGAACTGCCGACGTTTCTGACCATCTTAACCCCTTATAAAACTCACGCTAGAACCAATTTTGGAGCGTTGTTCAAGTGTTTGGAATCCCCACCATACATCTGATATCGAGTCAAATCGAGCGGGTTCAAACATCCTTCACAAGAGAAGTCTCGAACTCTTCCGGATTCAGTAGATATCCTTACGCTACTGGGCCCGAAATTCTCGGTTTGGATAACTTAGGACTGCGTTGCTTGCGTGAGACCCGGGCATCGCATACAAAATTATACGTAGTAATGTTTTACCTGTAAGGACTTTTTTCTGGTTTAATCGCAGTAACATCCCAAAAAGGACTCGCACGAACAATTTGGTCCGCTGTGTCTGAAGGCTTTAAAACGTAAGTCGTTCTAAACTTGACTGTAAAAAATATACGGCTTCTGTAATAGAGTTGTCGAAGTTTGTCAGAAATGGTGTAGGGTCTCCTCCTTGGGTGGGGGTTGGATTAGATGACCTCCAAGGTCCCTTCCAACTCTGTTAATCTGTTCAGTCTGTTAAGTCTGGAATGCCCTGCCTGATTCAGTTGTCTCAGCTACACATTTCCACGGTTTCAGTCACAAATTGACTTACGGTGGGCCTTACTCCATACTTAAGAGGTCAGCAGAAGGGGCGTGCATCAGCGCACTAACGCCGTGCCCATCGTTCCCTGTCATTGTATTTTTATTCCCTTAATTCTTGTCCTGGTTTTTTTTTTGTTTGTTTGTTTGACGAATCCCAATAAATAAAATGAGTGAGGATGGAGGTTGGGCTAAAATGGCAAGATCCTATCTATGCCTCTGTTGATAACAACCCAGGATGGCATTAGCTGTGTGTTTTGGCACACACCGCTGGGAAATGTACCCATCCTTCCACACCGCGGACGGGAAGGTTCGGCCTTCCTCGCGAACGACGGCCGTGTTTGACTTGCTCTCTCGTAGGACGTCAGCATTCGGTTCGTGATCTCGGGGGTCTTGCATGTCTACCAGCGGAAGATCGATTCGGAGGAAGAGACCTGCCTGTTCGTGACCCACCCGGGAGAAGTGGTGGGGCAGCTTGCCGTCCTCACGGGAGAGCCCCTGATCTTCACCATTAAGGCCAACCGCGATTGCACCTTCTTGGCGATCTCCAAGTCCCAGTTTTACGAGTGAGTTCCTTCTTCCTTCTACAGGCCGTCCTCTTTAGGTTAGGTTAGGTTAGGTTAGGTCACTATGTTTTTATACTGATACCTATTATCTTGTAAGCAACTGACAAATCAAATAAATACTAAAATACTAAATGTGCCAACTTGAACCAGCTGAGCAGGGATGCCCCAGCCTTTGCCAGCGGCCTGCCTCTGCCACCACAGGATTAAGGATGGAACAGCTGCCAGATAATTACACATTTCGACTTGACGCCCAGCTGTGATGTGTTAAATACAGGGTCCCTGCCTTCTAGCTAAGCCTTCTAGCCAAGGACGGCTCTTGGATCCAGCTTTAATTAAACTATCATTGGGATGCGTGGAGAAGAAAGGAAGGCGGGGTGAAGAAGTCAACTCAGGACTTTGCTAGGCCCTTACTTTAACAGAAGAGACAGAGATTGAGTCTTAAGAGAGCCAGTTTGGTACAGTGGTACAGGGCCTGGCCTAGAAACCAGGAGACGGTGAGTTCTAGTCCTGCCTTAGGCAGGAAAGCCGGCTGGGTGACTTCGAGCCAGTCCCTTCCTCTCAACTCACCCCACATCACAGGGTTCTTCTTGCAGGGAGAATAGTAAGAGGAAGGGGTATTAGATATATGAGTTACTTATAAAATAATAAAGGTGGGATAAAAGTCAAATGGATGGATGGGATAGATGACTGATAGACAGGTGGATAGATATTGATGGATGGATGGACGGATAGGTAGATAGGTAGGTAGATAGGCAGGCAGATTCTCAGATATATGAGAGAATGAAAGCAAAGTACAATAACCCATGAAATTGAAAAAAAGGCTGAAAACTCACAAGAAAGAGAAAGAAAAGCGTCAACTTTCCCCAGATAGACAGACGGACAGACAGATAGATTATAGATCATAGATATACGCTAGAGAGATGATAGATGAGAAAGAGAGCAAGAAAAAGAGATAGCAGATGACAAATACAAGATATAGATAGATACACGGAGGGATGATAGAGAGAAAGACCGACACAGAGACCCAGACATACATACATGCCGGTTGCTAAGTAAATGTCCGAATTTTGATCACATGCCTGCAGGGATGCTGTGACGGTCATAAGCGTAAGGAAGGATTGTAAGCGTCCTTTTTTAGTGCCACTGCCTCTTTGAACTGCTACTAAACCCATAGCTGTAAGCCCGAGGGCTGCCAATATCGTAGCGGGGTAGGCGGCCTTGCGGGGAACCATATTCTTAACCGCTTAGCACCCAAATGCTTTTGGGGGGAGGGTTCATCCCCACCCATCCCCCATCCCCTGGGCCTTCTCTGTGGGGGCTCCCACCCTCTGGAACGGTCTGCCTCCGGAGTTATGTAACAACACCGACCTGAGAGCATTCAGACGTGCACTGAAAACCTGGCTCTTCGAGCAGGCCGGCCTGGACTGAAGTGGGAGTTTTAGAGCAATTTTAGAATTTTGGGTTTTAAATTTCGGGATTTTAATATTTGGGGTTTTTATTAATTTATTGGGGTTGGATACAATTTTAAAGCAAAGGCAGCCTTAGGATGTTTAATCTTCTTTTAACTTTTATAATTGTGGAATGTTTTATAGTTGGCTGTACACCGCCCTGAGTCCCTGAGAAGGGCGGTATATAAATATGTTAATAAATAAATAAATACATTGCAAACCTTCCCTTACGGGTGTGGGGGGATGTCTCTCCTTGCAGGATCATGCGCGAGCAGCCCACGGTGGTCCTGGGAGTGGCTCACATGGTGGTGAAGCGCATGTCGTCCTTCGTGAGGCAAATCGACTTCGCCCTGGACTGGATGGAGGTAGAAGCCGGGCGCGCCGTTTACAGGTAGGAGCTCGGGAATCAGCCCCAGGGCCAAAGGAGAAGGGACAGTCCTTGAATTAACGACTGCCCTAGGGGCTGGCAAATTAACAAGCCGCCGTGAGGTGCCGCGCGGCGTCACCCGAACGCCATCGCTGAAGTCGGGTGTCAGGGCTCCAACAAATCCACCCCCGTTCAAATCATAAGTCTCTAACCGCATCTCTCAGAACAAAGAAAATTGATTTATTAGGAGTGACCATGTCGGTATTAGCTGGGTGCAGCCGATACTACATCATTCATTTCCCCCTTGACCCTGGTCTTCCCCTCACCCCCTGGATGTTGATCCTCCAATGGGACACATCCATAGCCAAGAGTCATTAATCATGCTCTCCAGTAATAATCTTGTGTGCCAACAGCTTCGGCTGCCAAGGCGATTATCTGAGACATTTAAGGAATGCACTGCTTTCCCCCACTGCCTTTCTGCTGGCAACTAAAAAGGCCAAAGGAGTATTATTATTTTTTAGTTGACACCGGGAAGCAAAGCGCCGTGGTCCTTAAGCGAGACGTCGCAGGGACTCTATCCTGCTATCCACTTCGCTCACCGGAGGCCAGCTGGGAAGGTTGCCGAATGGCTCGCTCGGGCCTGCGGGGGTGTTGGAACTGTCGTAACCGCAACAACCGTCCGAAAGTCCCATTGGTGGTTTGATCCTCACTGGCCTCAAGGTCGATTCGGCCTTCCGCCCACTGAGGTCGCTAAAAGGAGGACTCGGCTTGTTGGGGGCAAATTTGCCGAGTCTATAAACCGCTTAAAGAAGGTTGCAGAGCACTGTGGAGCGGGATATAAGTCTTAAGGGCTGTTGCTATTTTTTTTCAGTGACTTAGAAAAGTCACGAAACCAACGGTCGTAAGTCGAGGACCAGTGCACACACAGCCAATAAAATTCAGAGGGTTGCTTTCCTTTACTTTCCTTTATTTAAATGTATATACCGCCCCCTCTCCCAGAGGGACTCGGGGCGGTGTACAGCCCGATAAAAATATACATATAAATACGCATACAATAATTAAAACGAGTTAAAAGAATTAAATAGATTGGCTATTATCAAAAGATTAAAAATTAAGGGATTAAGAAAGCTAAAACCATTTCAAATCAAATTTAAAACCTTACACGTAACTTTAGGCCAGACCGGCTTGATGGAATAAGTGGGTTTTTAGCGCACGCCGGAAGGTCGATAGGTCAGGGATTTTCCACACATAACTGGATATTTTCACACTTTTGTGGTTCACTTTTTCTACACACGTTCCTTCTTTCTCAGGACTTGATGAAACCTCCTCTCCCGGCGGTCCCATCGTCCTTTCCCCATTGCAACCCCTTCCTTCTCGCAACCCACCTTCCTTTCCTCTAACCCCATTCTCCTTCTTAGGCAGGGGGATCATTCGGACTGCACCTACATCGTCCTGAACGGACGTCTCCGCTCGGTCATCCGGCAGGACGACGGGAAAAAACACCTGACAGGCGAATACGGCCGGGGGGACCTGATCGGCGTGGTAAGGAGAGGAGGGGGCTCGCTTCACAAACCTGTTGGGGAAAGTCGTAAAACGGGACGAAACTCACGTGACAAATTCCTCACTTGGCCACCTACGTTTTGGGCTCGATGGTGGTTGTAAGTTGAGGATTATCTGTATCTCTTTGAGGTGCTGTTCTGAGCTAAGCTTCCCAGGATCATCCCGATAAAATCCCCTTTTTTTAGGTTGAAGGGAATTCCTCTCCGGCAAAGTCCCAGCCAACGGCCTTTCATGAGATTTCACAACCATAGACCTTTATCGTACTTGGAGAGTTGCCAGGCTACTATCTTCCAAACACCACACTGTAGCAGCAATTACTTGGCAAGAAGTCATGAACAGATCTTCACACTAATTAAACGAACTAATTGTCTCCTGCAAACCCCACTCCCCTTTCGCTCCTCTTTATTCCCTATGGGAGGGGCCATTCACCATCCACCTGTGTCTTTACTCCCAAGTCGGCCCTTCTTCCTTAACTGTTTCCTTCTCCTGGCAGCTCTGTGCATGCGCACACTGGGAACAGGCTCCAGCTGTTCTTCTTCCCTACTGATCTCCAACTCCAAAGAAAGCTGATAACTGTCCGATGGCTCTGGCCCCATCTCTGCCTCTGATGCAGAGCCCTCGTCCGAGCCTTCCCACAGACTCCAGGACTGGCCCATGTCCCTCCCTAACCTCCTCACTGTCTGAGTCTGCCACTAGCTCCGCTGGCCGCTGATGGGCCCCCAACAGGAGCCCTCAACATTGCTTCTTTTGAACGTCTGCAGTACCGCTTTTCGCCACCTGCCGCAGTGGCGCTGTGGCCCAGCAGAAACCACCTCAGCCCTCTTCCTCTCTCTCTTCGGATGGACTCCGGCTCACGTGACTCCCCTTGGGCTCCATGGTGGCCAGAAGTCGACTTATGACTACCAAGGAGCCCCGAATGTCTGTCGCTAAGTGAGGCATTTGTGAAACGGGATTATGCCCCATTTTATGACTTTTCCCTGTCGCGGTCGTTCAACAAATTGCTGCAGTTGGCAAAATGAGTCACCCAGTTGTTCGCCGAACGGGCGTTCCCCACAGACATTGCTTATCAGAAGGTCGCAGAAGGGGACACCCGGGAACACCGCAACCATCGTAAACACGAGTCGGTTGTCAAGCCTCTGAATTTGGATCACGGGACCACCGAGATTCCGTAACAGTTGTAAGCGTGCAAAAAAAAAACCCAGTCGCGATTCCCCAGGGCCGCCGTAACTTCAGTCCCTAAATGAACCTGGCAAGCCAAAGAGCTAATGATGTGGCCTGTGAAATTCCCGGGATGGGAGTCACGGGCAGCTCCTCTCTAAGCAAACTGCAACACCCCCGAAGCGACTTCCGTAGCGCCAGGCCAGCCAGGTGCTGGTAATAGATCACCGCGCGAATCTGGAAATTAAATTAGCGAGAGCCGCTCGAAGCCAGCTGGTGAGGCATCAAATTCCATTATACGCTCCAGGAGACCGGGGTAAAATAGCCCGTTCCAAACTGTCCAGTTAATTCCACTCATAAATATGAGTAGGAAGGAGCAAGGAGCAAAAGCTGGGATCTGAAAGGAGCTGCCGGCTTTTCTCTCCTGCAGAGAGAAAAGATGGGGGCTCAAGCTCACGAAGTCGGGTGTAGAGCGGCCTTCGCAGACGCAACCCGGGGAGCCCTCGACCTTACGCCCCAAGTTTAACGTTGCTCAGCGAGAAATGGGTGGAAGGGGTTTTGTCCTCTTGCTCAGCTGTTAATGCTCCAATAATCCCAGGTGGAGAACATTATCTAACACCCCGTTTCCTCCCCCCCCCAAAAAAATACAATTCTGTGAGGTGGGCTGGGCTGAGAGACAGGGGGGACTGGCCCAAGGTCACCCAGCTGGCTTTCATGCCTAAGGCGGGACTAGAACTCGCCAGCACCTAGGGATCGGCACAAAGTCACCCAGCCAGCTTTCATGGCTAAGGCAGGACTAGAACTCCCCATCGCCTAGGGATCGGCAGAAAGTCACCCAGCCAGTTTTTATGGCTAAGGCGGGACTAGAACTTCTCATCACGTAGGGATCAGCAGAAAGTCATCCAGTCAGCTTTCATGCCTAAGGCAGGACTAGAACTCCCCATCGCCTAGGGATCGGCAGAAAGTCACCTAGCCAGTTTTTACCGCTAAGGCAGGACTAGAACTCCCAGTCTCCTTGTGATTGGCCCCAAATCACCCAGCTGGGCTTCACGACTAATTCAGGACTTGAACTCATGGTCTCCTGCTCGGTGCCTAACCACTAGACCAAATTGACTCTCTTATGGTTGCAAATTATGGTTTATTAAAGGACCGATAAGCTGACATTGTGAAGCAGCCAGTGACATTGGGCTCCGCGGCGGCTTTTTATAACCCTTGGATTTCAGAACGGCATCAGCTAAAAAAAAAAAAAAGAAATCAAGGTTAAAGTAAAGCCATGGGGGCTGACTTTGAACCATGGCCTCTCAAAGAAGCTTATTTTTATAACTATTATTGAAAGGCAGAGAGCCTCAGCTACTCTAAAGGCCTTTTGACAGATTGATGGTCATTGATGTCCATAAGCAGCCTGTTGCACCATAAGGACTCCGGAGAATCTAATCTTGAATAAGTACCCAAACCTTCGCCACACACACACACAAAATCCGTCCGTCAATAACCATCGATCTTGGCTAAGTATAAAATGTGCTCCTGCTTTGCTTAATCAACCTGTCCTTTCCCTCGACGGATTTCCCAGCCTTTTGCAAAAAGCGCGGGTGTGTAAGGGGTTTAAAGTATCCTCCCTCTTGAGAATGTACAAGGATTCTTATCTTGACCTGGGGAAAAAAAAACACTAATGGCGTGATTAATCCCTAATTTTGTCTGAGACCGCAAGGAGCAATTTCCCACGGAGCGCTTGATTAAACGCTGCGTTGAAATCCGAACAAAATCCCTGCCTCGAACAGAGCAGAGCCGATTAGCTTACTCTTTAAAGGGCTTTGATGTGATCGATCGTCTCGGAGAAACATCCCTCTCTCTCTCTCTCTCTCTCTCTCGGGGCTCTTTTTGGATATTTTTTTCTGCTGTGGAACCAGCCTTCGAACCCTATTACTATTTCTTCCAAAACAGAGGGAGATTTCACAGGACAGAGGAGCATCGGGCTGGCAAGGTGGGACCTTGGAGGTCTTCTAGTCCAACCCCTGCTCAAGGCAGTAGACCTCATACCATCCCAGTCTGCCGTGGTACCTTAGTACTCGGCTGCTTCAAAACTCATCGAATTTGGTACTCCAGGGTTTTTACGTCAAGCTAGAACTACTGTCAGCTGCCTTACGACTCACTACATTATTCCTTACGGGGGCGGGGGGGGAAGGGACAGAAGAAGGCAAAGCCATTCCTTTAGTCCTATGGAGAAGTTCATCCTTTCTAGCTGCACGTTGAGGTTCTCCTTCTCTTTTGCAGTGTCCTAGAGGAGACAGTCTCTTTTGGAGACACGTTTCAATGCCGGCTGTCTTCTCTTTCTGGCATGGTGAACTGACATTGCTTTGTCTACTCATCAAAAGAGAGAGAGAGAGAGAGCGCTCCGATTCTTTGCTCAAACTCGAAGTGTCTTGGCGGCCTCAACGGTGCAGCACTAAATGTTGGCTTTCCTTCAGTAGGACCGAGATCCTTGGCAAGCAGGAGTGGCCCTAAGTGGGTTTTTTCGAAGGAGACACTCTGTCCTTGCAGAATCTCTAAGGTTGTGTTCTTCTTGGCTGTTCTTCTTCCTCCTTCTCCAATCCCGTTCTAAAGCATGCATCTCCTCCATTTCCAGAGAGTTTGGATAGAGGCACCTGTTTGGCTGCCGTTGTGGTGCTCCATTGTGCCTTCAGTGTGAAAAGCAATCAGCTAAAAAAAAAAAACAGATGTCATTTTGCTAAACAAAAATAACCTCCAGTTTTGATCATCAGGATATTAAAAAAGTTGACAAGAGCAACAAAGATGATTAGGGAACGGGAAGTTAAAATATATAAAGAGCGGTTGCAGGAATTGAGTATGTCTAGTTTAATGAAAAGAAAAATTGGGGATGGCATGATAGTCTTCTAATATTTGAGGGGGTCAGCCTATTCTCCAAAGCATCAGACAAGAAGCAACAGATGGAAACTCATCAAGGAGAGAAGCAACCCAGAAGTAAGGAGGAATTTCCTGACAGGGAGAAGAATTCATCAGTGGAACGACTTAACTCCCGAAGTTGTGGATGCTCCAACCCTGGAGGTTTTTAAGAAAAGGTTGGACAACCATTTGTCTGAAGTGGTGTAGGGTTTCCTGGCTGAGCAGGGGGTTGGACTAGAAGACCTCCAGGATCCCTTCCAGCCCCGTGAGCCTGCCTATGATTCCATTGGTTGCTAAGCCTCGTCTGACTTGGGTCTTTCTTCCCCTGCTCAGCTGGGGTTTATTGTGGTGCAAAGCAGCAGGAAGCCAGAGGTCAAAGCACGAAATGTCAGCATCCCCCACTGGGCAGAAGGTGGCAAATCACGGCTCATCTGCTTTTGTGCCTCTCCTGCATTTGGGGAAGGGGGGGGTCCACGGTGCTGGCTGAGAGCTCAGGAACCTCACAATTCAACCTGGAGCTACAAATATCCTCTTCTCTTTTTGTTCTGCCCTTGCCAGAAACTGTCAGACTCTCCTGCAGGCTAAAGAAGTTCGATCAGATCAGAATCGAGTTGGAAAGGGGCCTCGGAGGTCTTCTAGACCAACCCTTTGCTCAAGCAGGAGAGCCTGTACCATTTGAGACAGGTGACTGTCCAGTCTCTTCTTTAAATCTCCAGTGATGGAGCCCCCACAACTTCTGAAGGCAACTTCTGTTCCATTGTCCTCCCTATTAGGAAATTCCTCCTTAGTTGCAGCTGGCTTCTCTCCTGGATTAGTTTCCATCTGTTGTTTCTTGTCCAGCCTTGTTCGTTGTTCTGACAATTCTGCTAGTTATTCTGTTGCTTGCTTGTTCTTATCTCCTCTTGAGGTTCTCAAGAGCCTCTTGCTAATAGCGGATAACAAAACTAACTTGGGGTCTCTGCTGTATATCAAGTTAGGTTCCTTTGATAAAGTATCAAGATTGGTCGGCCATCCGTTTCTGACTGCCTAGAAGTCATCTCTAGAAAATCCTCTAGTCCCATTAGTGGATATCACTTTCCTAACAACTTTAATGACATTTGTAAATAACTAGAAATGTTTCTTCAGGATTCAGGAAACACTTTGAGCTTCGTCACCCAGTAATTTCACTAATTCAAGACAGGACATTTGTAGCCTGGGAAGTTATAGAATGCTCTCTCTCTCTCTCTCTCTCTCTCTTTTTTAGCAGATTGTATTTTGGATTTAAAGCACATTTTTATTCTGAAAAACAGAATATGAGAGTTGGGAGGAATCTTGGAGAAAGATGGCTTCCCAACTCCCAGAATTCTCAGCAGCGCAGGGGGAATTCTGGGAGCTGAAGTCCCTACATATCTGGAGATTATTCAAAAAAGGGCTGCATTCAAAGAATGGAGAGTTGAACAAATCTCCCACATCCTTTAGGGATTAATTAGAAGGCTGCTTCCCGGTTTTGCAAAAAGGGACTGATTGGGGTAGATTGTAGGGCTGACACCGAAATATAACTATCATATTTTATCCATCTCTTAAACTACTGTACTTCATTCCAATTTCATTTTAGACTGTATTTTATTCCAATTCCGTTTGTAATCGTATTTTACTCCAATTTTATTTGAAATCGTATTTTGATTCCAATTCTGTTTGAAATTAATTGCTTTTATCAAATTTTAGTAAATAATTTGTTTCTGGAACTCTGCACTTCGATATGGCTAATCAAAGTGCAGAGCTAATCAATAAACATCTATTGTGAAAGAAGGAGGAAGAGGAGGAAGATAATATCCAGATTCTAGCTTGGTTTGTGAACGATAACCAGGGCCTTTTCAGCAACGGAGCAACGGTTTCTGACGCAATTTGAATAAAAAAAATTTTTGGTCTCTCGTTGCCAGGTTGAAGCACTAACTCACCAACCCAGGGCGACTACCGTACACGCCGTTCGGGATTCGGAGCTGGCCAAACTTCCAGAGGGAGCACTGATCTCCATCAAACGCAAGTTCCCCCAGGTAGGAAGGAAAATCTGCCTGCCCTCTCAACTCAGGTGAAGAATTACCAAACCCTCCCACAAAAAAACAGCCATTTGGTTATCTATGGAGACCGAGTGGAGCAAGTGGCCAGTTTAAAGTTTCTGGGTGTTACCCTAAAAGAGGACCTGACCTGAGGTGCTCACATTGCAGCCCTGGTCAAAAGGGCCCAGCAGAGATTATACTAGCTGAGACTTTTCCGGAAGCAACAACTGGATGAAAAACTGCTGGTGACCTTTTCCCGCTGCACCATAGAGAGTATCTTAACTTACTGCACCTCTGTATGGTTTGCCAATTGCACAGGGGCAGATAGGACAGCGCTCCAGAGAGTTAATGTCATTGCCCAGAGGATCATGAGTTGCCCTCTGCCCTCTTTGGAAGAGCTTTATAGCTCCTCCTGCCTCAAGAAAATTCAAAACATCCTCAAAGATCCATCTCATCCAGGACACCCTTTTTTTTTTGAACTATTACCATCTGGCAGCCGGTACAGGATAATAAAAACAAGGACAAACAGGCTGAAAAACAGCTTCTATCCCAGGGCAGTAGCTGAATTCTGCTGTATAGTGCAAGATTAATGCAATATCAGAGGGTTTCAATTCAATTGCATAGAATGCGAAGGATATGTGTCTGTGTCTTTAGTTTTTATAGTTTTCTTACATATAATGTACACTGAAGATGGCATTTAATTTCGTTGTACCAGGTGCAATGACAATAAAGCAAAATAAAGGATTATCCCTTATAGAGAGGGATTGGACAGCTCACCTAGTAGATACCTGAGCAGCACCTAGCTGTCATGCTCCTGTTGGAATCTGATTCCGAGGGGGAGGTTTGAGCAGCTGACAGGGAGTGGGAGTGTGGCTCCGGTGATTGTGGAGGAAACTGGGGAAGGACACAGTCCTGTTGGGCATTCAGAGACCCAGGGCCACCGCCTCTTCATCCTAGGGCACGCAAGGAGGAACAGAGAAGGAAGCAACATGGATTACGGGGGAGAAAAAGGCCCTGATTCCCTTCATTAGCTGCAGCTGGGAAAACAGGATTTTAAAAGGGCGTTTGCACACAGCACCTTGCTGGAAGCAAAGTGTGCATTATCTTGGTTTGTCAAGTTTTATCTGGGTTCTGGCGTCCTCCCAACTGTGTGTGTTTCGTTATCTTTTGGAAGTCTGCAATTCCTTATCCTGCCCTGTCTCCTTAATTGCTGCAGCTTTGTGGTTTGTGTTGGTTTTTATTTATAATTTAGATGTACTTTGGATTCGGATGGAATTTCTTCCCTTTAAAAGCCGCTTTTGAGAGAGTTTTTTTTCTCCAGCCGAGGATAACTGGACGTTGGGGGCCAAGTTGGAGGTATTAAAGGGACGTTAACCTACTTTTGTGACTTAGTTGCTTTGGGTCATCACCCTGTCAGATTGCCAGGGTGTGTCATTCTGACAACTCGGTTTGTGTGTTACGTTTTGAAAGCTGGTTTATTTTTAGAAGACGGCTCCATCTGTCTGTTCTTGCTAGCAAAGCAGTTGTTGTGGGTCACAAAAGTAGGTTTTTTTCTTCGCAGGAGAACTGAGCCACGGAGCGCTCCCTTTGACTTATTTTTCCCTACTTCGTAAGCAGCCCTTGAAAGCTGCACTCCGATTGTGACACGAAAGCAACGGCGGCCGAGATATTTCTTACGGATGCGTTGCGGGTATTTTCTGAGCTTGCATTGGGGGGGGGAAAAATAATTATTTTTTAAAAATAATAGCTTTCAGTTTTTAGATACGACCGAGGAAATTTGGTTTTTACAGAGTTACAAGCATTCGTTTAGCAAATGTTTGAAGTGGAAACCGCTGCTGGAGAAAAGGGATCTACAGACAATCCTCACACTTACGACCACCGCAGCCTTCCCTGCGCTGATGTGCCTCTAGCTAGCATCGAACTCGCCGCCTCCTGATTGGGACTCCTTTTCCTTTCCCCAGGCCGGCTGCCAAGATTTGAAAGAAAGTGCAAAATTGCTTGAGGAAAAAAAAAACATGGCTTTCTCGTTGCAGCTTTTTCCTTCCTTCCTTCCTTTAAAACAAAAAACACGTGTTTACTGACATCTTAGGCGTCAAGAAATGGAAGTTTCCCCCCCCCCACACTCTTTCCATGGAAGAAGAGAGGGGTGGGACAGCATGCCTCTTATTCCTTAAGCAGAGCAGCTTTTAAACTCCGAGGAGAATGCGTGCCAGACGCATTGTTCCAACCCCAAAATTGATGTTCCTGCTAGGTTGCCATAGCAGCCGTAGAGTGACTCACCCAGTGGCAGAAGGCAGCTTGCTGTGCTGGGGCTTCATGCTTGTTTTCAAGCCTTCATCGTGGTCACGTGAAGCCAGGCTGCAAAGCACCCCCACCCCCCTCTTTCTCTCTCTTTCCCAACTCATCCCTCCTTCCCTGACCTTCCTGGACTTCAGAAGTTCATGCCGGGGTCCTGACGAACATCTGATTTCAAAGAACCCGGACACTATTTCCAATAATATTTATTCCATTTTCCAAAGAAACCCGCATAAGCTCCCAATCCCAAAGAAGCGATGAAGAGGAAGAAAGAGAACAGGAGTGTGAAAACAATATAAAGAAAGCAGAAAAACGGAAACGAGAGGTCCGAGGTTTGGTGGCTGTCTTTGTTCCGACGCCTCATCAGTGCTAGAAGGGAGGGAGAGAGAGAGAGAGAGAGCAAACCCCACCCCCTTCTAGCACTGATGGTGTTACCGAGCTGGGTGGTGAAACGTCTCTGCAAGAAAGCAGCTAAGCTCGGAGAGCCCAAAGGTCCCTTTCATTTCCTCCCTAAGCCACAAATATTGTCCTCCGTTGAAAACACAAATATGTGCAAAGAATGGCTTCTGACGTTTTTTTCCCAAGCTTCTAAAGAAAGCTAACTTTTGATTCTTAGTTTAAGAATAGTAAATGTAAAATGTCCAATTTCCCCCCCCCCAAAAAAAAACATGTGGAGTTACTTTCTGGGGAGTTTCTTGATCGTCATTCGCCTACAGACGGAATCTTGCCAGAATAAAACAGTGATCTGCACAACTACAACTACGTAACTGTGAATTGCTAAGGAGTGTCCATCCTTGCTCTCTTCCTGACCACCCGATATTTCATCCCTGGAGGTTTTAAAGAAGAGACTGGACAGTCATTTGTCTGGAATGGTCTTAGGGCCCCCTCTCTGTTGCCGAAGTCGTAGTTTCTGCCATTGAGTTGGGGAGCGGTTTACTTTGAGTTTGCACCTATGGTTTGCCCGTCGTTGAAGCTGAAGTAGTCGTTGACAGGTAGGACGTTGTAGCAGACAATTTTATGCACTAAGCTTAGGTCAGACCATAGGTGGCGTAGTTTACATTGTCCAGGTCCAAAATTTCAAGCCCGGTAGCCTAATTCTATTGCGCGCAGCTGGCATGAATGCCACGTTGTGAGAACACAACCAGCAACGGTGGAGGGCCTTTTGTTCCCCATTCCTCGGCTGAGCGAACCTGGGAAACATTTTATTCTTCTCTTCTCATTGTTTGTCCTTCCTCTGTGCTTCCTTGGTGTTTTCCAAGCGGTTTTGGAAGTCCCCGGACTCGTAGCCAAACCAAGCTTGGCCTTCCACGGAGCGTGCGGCACAGATTTTCAGGAAGGTGGCTCGACGAAGGGCTGCCCTTTGGACAGAATGGAAAAGATTTATAGGATAATCTGTCTTCTTAGCTATCAATAAAAGTGATATTGGCTCGGTGGCTCGGGCTAAGGCGCTGAGCTTGTCGATCAGAAAAGGTCGGCAGTTCGGCGGTTCGAATCCCCAGCACCGCGTCACGGAGTGAGCTCCCGTTAACTTGTCCCACCTTCTGCCAACTTAGAAGTTTGAAACCACGTAAAAAATGCAAGCAGGAAAATAGGGACCACATTGGTAGGAAGGGACCAGCGTTCCGTTGCGCCTTCGAAGGCGTTTAGTCCTACCGGCCACGTGACCACGGAGACGTCTTCGGACAGCGCTGGCTCTTCTTCGGATTTGTGACGGAAATGAGCAGTGGCCCCCTAGAGCCGGAAATGACTAGCATAGATGTGCGAGGAAGGGAACTTTTACTTCTACCTTTAAAAGTGACGGGATATTTTTTTCCATAAAATGTCCTCTCCAATTTTGGCAGCTCTCCAACGCAAAGTTTCTTCCGGTGCTTTTAAGGCTGTGACCCATGATTGTGATTGCATCTCTGTTTTTTTTTCCCCTCCCCCCCCTCCTCCCCCCCCCCCAATTCCTCTCTTTGCTCTTGCAGGTCGTGACGCGACTTATCCATTTGCTGGGTGAGAAGATCCTTGGGAATCTACAGCAAGGGGGTAGGACACCGAATGCTTCAGCTCTTTCTCCTGCTCCTTGGGGTGTAGGGATGTGGGAATGGGGGGAGGGGGGAGGGCTTGTGCATGGACTCCCTCTCCCCCCCCCCCCCAAACTGCCATTTCAGATTGTAAATTCAGGAACATCGAGAAAAGCTTTTGTAAGGGAAATCTCTTTCTCCTTGTCCTACCTCGTCAATCCACATATCATCTCTTCACCCACCCCAGCTGTGCCTAACTTCCTTCCTTCCTTCCTTCCTTCTATATTTGGTGTTTACCCCGCGCTTCTATTCTTAGGGCGCTCAAGGTGTCTGCCAGTCAAAGGAAAAGACAGAATAGTTAAAACACCCGTGATTATGAATCCCACTCAAAAAAAGCCCCATGGGAAAGGGTGGGTGGGAACGAGGTTCTTGTTTCCTTTGGCTGCTTAAATGCTCTCGCCGAGCAAGGAGAACTTAATTAGAATAAACAGAGTTGGAAGGGACCTCGGAGGTCTTCTAGACCAGGGAAACCCTACACCACTACAGACAAATGGTTATTCCAATCTCTTCTTCAAAGCCTCCAGCGTTGGTGCATTCACAACTTCTGGAGGCAGGTCGTTCCACTGGTTAATCGTTCTCCCTGTCGGGAAATTCCTCCTTAGTTCTAAGTTGCTTCTGTCCTTGATTAGTTTCCACCTCTTGCCCTCAGGTGCTTTGGAGAATAGCTTGATGACCCCCTCTTCTTTGGGGGCAGCCCTTTAGATATTGGAGCACTTCTATCATGTCATCCGCAAGTCTTCCTTTTCATTAAACTGGACATACCCAGTTCAGGCCACCGTTCTGGATATGTTTCATCCTCCAGTCCTTTAATCCTCTTGGTTGCTCTTCTCTGCACTTTTTCTAAAGCCTCACCATCATTATTTATTTATTTATTTATTTATTTATTTATTTAATTTTTATACCGCCCCCTCTCCCAAAAAGGGACTCGGGGCGGTGCACAGCCTACTAAAAACGGACAATATATACAATTAAAAACAGATTAAACAATTAAATCAAGGCCGAAATCCAATTTAAATACAAAAATATAACTAATAGATTTAAAATTTAAGAATTATTTTAAAATTTAAAACCTAGTTAATTTAAAACCCCAAAAAACCATTTACTGGGCCATCGTGGCGACCAAAACTGGATGCCGTATTCTTAAGTGTGGCCCAGAATTTAGGTGCTACTCAGAGGAGGCTGGTTGCGTGCGCATTTCCCCTTTGCCCCTCTGTCTTTCAGAGCTGACCTTTACAATAAAGGTCAGGTACAGGTATTCCTTGACTTCCAACCATGCGATCATTCAAAGTTGCAATAGCACTGATGACAAGCGACTTACGACCAACTACATATGACCGCCGCTGCATCCCCACAGTCGCGTGGTCAAAATTTAGGGCGCTTGCACCCAGCACGTATTTATGAAGGCTTGTGAAGTTTCCCAGGGCCCCCTGATCGCCATTTGACACCTTCCCAGACACATTCCAGCATGCAAAGCCACCGAGAGAAGCCAGATCCACTTCCGCAGCCCTCTTCGATTCACTCAACAACTGCAGTGAGTCACAAAAAGGCTATCGATTTGAGCATGATTCATGTAACAACCGGCTTAGCCACAGAAATTCTCGTCCCGGTTGCTGTCGTAAGTCAAAGACACCCTGTTCCCTCGTTATGAATGATTGACAAAGCCGTATCTCTCGCGGATCTGGAAAAGAAGCTTGCCGTCCATCATCGGGGTGGCCTGTTTTGTATTGATTGATTGACCGGTTTGGTTTGATTTGATTTCCATCTCAGCAAACGACTCTGGGCGGCTCACAATTCAGAAACCTACATTACAATGAAAACCTTGAAAACATTTTAAGACAATAAAATAACAGTAGAAACTATTAAAATGCTAAAAAAAAAAAAAGGCGTGTTAACAACATGTCCTGTTGTTAACCCTGTAGGAGATGAGCCCGAGGGAGGGGTGAAATGCGTCATCAGTCACGAATCCCTGCGTGCCCATAAGAGATCTAAGACCAGCCCGCCTTGAATTCCTTTCTTAATCTCCTCCTCATTTCCCTTGTCCTGTTAGTTGGTCAGATTCTTGTAGGGACCTCAAGCTTGCAATAAATCTTGGACTCTCGTTTAAATTGCCTGAATCTCTTTGATTCCCCTAGGCGCTTGACAAACCCACTTCTGTAAGACTTGGGCCCATCTTCTCAAGTTTCACGCTAGTTTTGTGATGAGGTTCTGCGTTCTTCTTCCCTCGTCCTCGGATTGGGAGGCGGGCAAGCAGCCGCCTACGGTCTTCTCCAACGGGGTTTCCTTTATCCCCAGGGCACCAGTTGGGCCTCCACACCGCCAGCAGCAAGTGGGACGCCAGCAACCCAGCCAGCAATCTCGCCACGGTGGCCATCATGCCTGTCTCGGAAGACGTTCCGCTCTCGACCTTCACCCTGGAACTCAAGCATGCCCTCTGCGCCATTGGTAAGACCTCCCGGGGCTCTGGTGGCTTCAGACTAACCCTAACCCTGAGATGATGGACGTCCAGGAGGACCATCTCAAATTTGGGACCAGCGGAACGACTTGCCTCTAGAAGTTGTGGGTGCTCGAAAGCCTCCTGCATTGGAGCATCCGTAACTTCTAGAGGCAAGTTGTTTCACAACAACTTGGGATTGGGCAGCCCCTTGTGTGAAATGGTTGCTGGGTTTGCTGCCTGAGAAGGGGATTGGACTCGAGAGAAGACCGTTATTCTGTTATTCGTGGTCCGAGACGGAGCTAGAACCGTGCACCAGCCAAGGGATGGGCCCGGCGTGTGATGTGAGCTCCGCATGCAGCTTTCCTTTAAGGGCTGGAATGATGACTCATCCAGAAATGTTGATGGAGGGGAGCGGAGAGAGGGAAGGGAAAATGAAAGGTAGCCGGCTGTGGGGTTGCTTTTTATTTTCTGTTTTCTTTAAAAAAAAAAAAGGCTATCAGGACAAAAAAGCTTGCAAAAGCCAGCGGGGGCGGCTGACAATGAGGTTGGGGGTGGGAATCTTATCGGCGTGGCCGTGGCTCTTGGCCGTGGCAGCCCCTCAAGCAGCGACACTGCGGAGAGGGAAACGGCCCAGGGCCAGCCAAAACCAGCGAAGGAATCTAGATAAATAACCTATATAAATCTGGCATAACGGGGCAGAGTTTGTGACACACACACACACACACACCTGGGTCTGTCGTCCTGCCTGCCACAAAGGCATTTAAACAATTGGTAATGAAATTAAAAGCCCGGTGTGCCATCAAACTTTGTCCCCCCCCCCCCCTTCTGACTGCCAGTTTGGGCATCATAAATCTTCTCATTGGAGCAGGCCGTGGCTCTCAAAGTGGGCATGGCAGGAAATGGTTTTGCGGGTGAAGCGTTTTAGACCGAGATGGTTGGGCAGGGTGACAAATCAGGATTTCTCTCTCTCCCTTTCTCTTTCTCTCTCTCTTTTTCTTTCTCTCTTTTCTTTCTTTTCTTTCTCCTTCTCAGTTTCTCGCTCTTTCTTTGTCTCTCTTTGTTTTACTGTCTTTCTCTCACTCTCTTTTCTCTCTCTCTTTTCTCTCTCTTCTTTCTCTCTCTTTCTCGCTCTTTCTTTGTCCCTCTGTGTCTTTGTTTTACTGTCTTTCTCTCTCACTCTCTTCTCTCTCTCTTTTCTCTCTTCTTTCTCTCTCTCTCTTTCTCACTCTTTCTTTGTCTCTCTGTGTCTTTGTTTTACTGTCTTTCTCTCTCACTCTCCTCTCTCTCTCTTTTCTCTCTTCTTTCTCTCTCTTTCTCGCTCTTTCTTTGTCTCTCTGTGTCTTTGTTTTACTGTCTTTCTCTCTCACTCTTTTCTCTCTCTTTTCTCTCTCTTCTTTCTCTCTCTTTCTCGCTCTTTCTTTGTCTCTCTGTGTCTTTGTTTTACTGTCTTTCTCTCTCACTCTCTTCTCTCTCTCTCTTTTCTCTCTTCTTTCTCTCTCTTTCTCGCTCTTTCTTTGTCTCTCTGTGTCTTTGTTTTACTGTCTTTCTCACTCTTTTCTCTCTCTTTTCTCTCTTCTTTCTCTCTCTCTCTTTCTCACTCTTTCTTTGTCCCTCTGTGTCTTTGTTTTACTGTCTTTCTCTCTCACTCTCTTCTCTCTCTCTCTTTTCTCTCTCTCTTCTTTCTTTCTCTTTCTCGCTCTTTGTCTCTCTGTGTCTTTGTTTTACTGTCTTTCTCACTCTCTTTACTCTCTTTCTCTCTTTTCTCTCTTCTTTCTCTCTTTCTCGCTCTTTCTTTATCTCTCTGTGTCTTTGTTTTACTGTCTTTCTCTCTCTCTTTTCTATCTTTCTTTCTCTCTTTTCTCTCTCTTCTTTCTCCCTCTCTTTCTCGCTCTTTCTTTGTCTCTCTTTGTCTTTGTTTTACTGTCTCTCTCTCTCTCAGTCTCTCTTTCTCTTTTTTCTCTCTTCCTCTCCCTCTCTTTCTCTTTTCTCTCTTTCTTTCTTTCTCTCTCCTCCGACAATGCTGAGCCGCAGTTGGTGAATTTATACAAAATTAACAAATCGAGCCATACGTTTGAATAAGGCTTGAGTACAGGTAGTCCTTGACTTACAACTATTCACTCAGCGACTGTTGGAACCTACAAAGCCCCTGAAAAAGTGACATCTGACTGGTCCTCGCCCAGACAGCCATCATAGCACTCCCCACCATTGTGTGGTTGAAATTTTGGGCCCTTGACAACTTGCAATGCTCGTGGCCAGGCGCTTGGTTGGCAAAGACATTTTTAACAAATCAAAATAAGATCAAACTATTTACGGAGTCACGTGATCGCCACTTAAGGCCTGAAGCAATTCACTTAACAACTGAACAGGTCGTAGAATCAAGCATGATTCACTCACAACCACTGTGGTTTAGCCCTGGAAATTCAGCTCCCAGTTACAGTGGTATGTCAAGGCAGTATCTGTATCTTCATTTCCAAAGGTGGAGTTCCAGATTGTGAGAATACGTAAGCACGTGAAAATATCCTTGCAGATTAAAAAGCCCCAATAATTTAAATAAATAAATAAAAAACCCAGCACGCTCTCAGATTCTGTATCTGCTCACGTTTTAAAACTTGGCCAAACTATGATCTATTTGGCTTCTCTCTCGAGCGATCTCGAAATTCTTTGGCCTGCTCTGATTTAGTCTAGTCAGAAGGGCACGATCTGCGTAGGAAGAAAAGAGGGAAGAAACAGATGTTAAGGAGGGGGGGGGGGGGGAGAGAAATCGGAATATAAACAGAACAAAGACAGAATTTCAGATCGTGATGGAATAAGAGAAGCTCATTGAAACTCCCGCTGAGGAGAAATGCAAAGGGATTATTTTGCAGCTTTGAGCAATAATTGTGTGTTCCTTTTCTCCCACCTGCAGCCTGTTTTTCTTTGAAAAAGCCTGAAAAAGTCACCACAACACACACACACACACACATACACACACAGAGATTGTGAGACAGAAAGATTGGGAGAGAGAGAGAGAAAAGAGAGAGAAAGAAAGATTAGGAGAGAGAGAAACACAGAGAGGGAAAGATAGAAAAAGACCAACAAGGGGACAGACTAGGAGAAAGGAGAGAGAGAGAGAGAGAGACTGAGGGAGAGAGAAAAGAGAGAAAGACTTGGAGAGGGAAAGAGAGAAAAAAGAGTGAGAAAGAAAGATTAGGAGAGAGAGAAATAGAGAGGGAAAGAGAAAAAGACTGAGAAGGAGAAAGACTAGGAGAAAGAAGGAGAGAGAGAGAGACTGGGGGAAAGAGAAAAGAGAGAAAAACTGGAAGAGGGAAAGAGAGAAAAAAGAGTGAGAAAAAGGAAGGCTAGGAGAGAGAGAGAAAGACTGGAATGGAATAGAATAGAATATGAATTAGGAATAGAATGGAATGGAATAGAATGGAATGGAATGAACTGGAAGGGACCTTGGAGGTCTTCTAGTCCATCCCCTGCCCAAGCAGGAGACCCTCTACCATTCCAGGCAAATGGCTTTCCATTGCAAATGGCAGTCTCTTCTTAAAGACCTCCAATGATGGAGCTCCCACGATTTCTGAAGGCAACTTCTGTTCCCCTGGTTCACTGTCCTCCCTGTTAGGAAGTTTCTCCTTCATTCCAGGTTGCTTCTCTCTCTGATGAGTTCCCAACCATTGCTTCCTGTCCTGCCCTCTGGGGCTTTGGAGAGAGAGAAAGAGAGAGCGAGAGAAGGATTGGGGGAGAGGACGGGGGGAGGGACATAACAACCAGGGGGCTTCCATAGGGAAGGGAGGGCGGGTCAAGCTATCCTCCAAAGCCCCAGAAGGCAGGACAAGAAGCAACGGATGGAAACTAATCCAGGAGAGAAACAACCCAGAACGAAGGAGAAACTTCCTGACGGTGAAAACAATCAGTGGAACGACTTAACTCCAGAAATTGTGGATGCTCCCATCACTGGAAGTTTTCAAGAGGTTTATTGGGCAACCAATGGCATCCCTCTCCTGCTTGAGCAAGGGGTTGGACTAGAAGACCTCCGAGACCCCCCCTTCCAAACCTTGCTACTCCGTAATTCCTCACTATATCAAATCTTTCAGTCCCCTTAACCTCCAGGATCTCCCTGGAATTCCACCCCTTCTGGTTGCTTTGGCTGGTGGTTGCTTTTCACTCCCAGCTGCTCCCTTGAGGGATGTTGCAGCAGGAAAATCAAAAACGACAACCTGCTGGATCGAAACCCTTTAGGGGGAAATCGGGGGCCCCTCTTTGTAAAGGGCTTTATGGTCTTCTTCCCAGGCCCCACCCTGTTGCTGACCAGCGACAACATCAAGCAGCAGCTGGGCTCCGCAGCTCTGGACAGGTAAGAGCTGCCACCATCCCCTGAACCGTGCCAGCAAGCCGTAGCAGCGCTTGTCCTCGGCTTTCAAGAGTTCGCTTAGCGACCGAAGTCACGGCAGCATTGGAAAAAAAGGGAGCCAGGAGCGTTTTTCACACTTAGCGACGGGAATGGGGGAAATTAACAACATTTCTCACCGCACAACCTAACTTTGGGGCTCGGTCGCCGTTGTAAGTGGAGGATCGCCCGTGTCAATTTGGATCGGAGCAGGAAAATGCTGCAGGCTGCCCATAACACTGAAGTGTTCTGTCCCAGCTCCCCAAACATAACAAATCCTCTGAAGTTAGCACAAAGATTCCTTTTATTAGGAAGGCCGGCAAAAAGTTTCTCTCTCACCGCAGGCTAACAAGTCTATTCCAGTTGGAAGACGAATAATTGTCTGCCACATCTATTCATCTATGCCCCCTGGCTTTTCTCCCCAAAGCTAGGATGGAGCTTTGTTAGCAGCGGTGGCTCTTCCAGCTCATGGACCGGCCCATAGATTTCCACTGCTCTCCTCTCCTCTGCCTTCTGTGTATCCACGCAGGCCCTGGACCCAGCTGTTCCTCTTCTTCCTCATCAGCCACCTCCAGACCTGGGAGGCTGTTGACTCTCCATCTGAGGGCTGATCGATGGCCAGATTCCACCTCTGACTGTCTCTCTGCCAACTCCACTTCTCCTTCCCCCTGGGAACTCTCAGGTTGCCTTGATGCTGGTGCCTGATTCCCATGCCACAACACTTTGGGTTGAAGCTTGGCAAACACGGAAGGGAGAGCTGAGTGGCCATCCTTAAACTCTGACCCCACGCCAGTCCCTTAAATTGCCGAAGCCGAGGACGTTAGGAGGATTCTTCTAGGCTTTTCACCTTTCCAGCAGGTTGTAACCGGTGCTGCGTGGCCGGCTTGAAAGAAATTCACAGCCTTCTCCTTCCTCCTCTGCCCTTAGCATCCACGAGTATCGGTTGTCCAGCTGGCTGGGCCAGCAGGAAGACGTCCATCGCATTGTGCTCTACCAGTCAGACAGCAGCCTCACGCCCTGGACTCAGCGTTGTATCCGGCAGGCCGACTGCATCTTGATTGTGGGCCTGGGGGAGCAGGAGCCAACCGTTGGAGAGGTGAGAAGCTATGGAACGAGTCCCCTCCCTCAAAAAAAAGGATGATGTCAACTCATAAAATATTTCTATGGCCGTTTTAGAGTTGCCAACAGAAAGGGGGGGGGAAGGGGTTTGAAAGAGCAGTGCGGCTGCTTGGAAATCGAAAGCGCATCCCATAAATAGTTTTCCAAAGATAGTAACTAGGCGACTGAAGTTTCTGCCCTACAAAATTCTCACTGGAGAACATGATTGATGACTCTGGGCTATGGACGTGTCCCATTGGAGAATATGAATTATGAGACACCCAGAGGGTGTGGGGTGGGGGGGGGAACAGGGTCAAGGGTGACAAGGAATGATGTGAATCAGAGTCAGCTACACCCAGGAAGTGCCCAGACAGTTTAATGCCCAATAAATCCTTTTTGAAGTTTGGCTCGAGAATCGTGATTTCATTAGGGCGATTGCTGGAATCCAGACACAAGACCTTCGAAGGTCCATGACCTCTTTGCCCTCTGAGGAGAGAGCCCCTCCCTCTGCGACCCCACCCTAAGTCCCCCCATAATGATTAATTGACACCCCCCCCCCAAAATAACCTTTCTCTACCAGTTGGAAAGGATGCTGGAGAACACGGCGGTCCGAGCTCAGAAGCAACTGATCTTGTTGCACCGCGAAGACGGCCCCCTTCCGTGCAGGACCGTGGAGTGGCTCAACATGCGGAGCTGGTGCTCGGCCCACCTTCACCTCCGCTGCCCTCGCCGAGTCTTCTCCCGGAGGAGCCTGCCCAAGCTGGTAAAGAGGCTCTTTCCCACGATGGGTGGTGGCGGTGTGGGCCGACAAGCCTGACAGCCTGATGCGTGCTGATCTCTGGCTTCTCGCCCCGCAGAAAGAAATGTATGAACGCGTCTTCCAGAAACCAGCCGACAGGCACTCCGACTTCTCCCGGCTAGCCCGCGTCTTGACTGGGAATGCCGTGGCTTTGGTCCTCGGAGGAGGTGGCGCGCGGTAAGAGTGGATGGGTGCTTTGAAAGGTCTTCTCCTTCTCTGTTGTCTTCTTCTCCTGCTCCTTGACTGTCTCCTCTTTCTTGTTCTTCTTATCTATCTTCTCCCTCTTCTTCTCTGTCTCCTTCTCTTTCTCTTTCTCTTCGTCTACCTTCTTCTCTTTCTCCCTTCTCCTTTTTCTCCTTCTCCTTGTCTTCCTTCCTTATCTTTCTTTCTATCTATCTATCTATCTATCTATCTATCTATCTCTATCTATCTATCTATCTAATCTATATCTATACCTATCTCTATATCTATCTATCTATCTATCTATCTATCTACCTACCTACTTTTATCCTATCAACTAAATTTTATAATCTATAAATCTATTATCTATCTACTTTATCATATATTTATCTATCTGTGTATCTACTTTATCATCTATCAACTAAATTTTATAATCTATAAATCTATCTACTGTCTATCTACTTTATCATATATTTATCTACTGTCTATATCATCTATCGACTATATTTTATCATCTATAAATCTACTTTCTACTTTATCATTGATCTACCTACCTACCTACTTTATCGTCTGTCTGTCTCTCTCTCTCTCTGTGTATCTATCTATCTATCTATCTATCTATCTATCTATCTATCTATCTATCTATCTATCTATCTATCTATCTATCTATCTATCTATCTATCTATCTAATCCTCTCCCCCTCCTCTCCCCGTTTTTCCAAATGGTTGCTTCTCCTACTTTTCATCTAAGCCTCTCCCCCAACTCCAAACATGGATTTGGAAAGCAGAGAGTGGTGGTTAGGAGAATCTTCCCAAGAGGTCAAAAAGTTTGACTCCAGAACGAAAGTCCTGTCTTCTCTGGCAGGCAGCCAGATCTGCTTTCACTGGATTCCTGAACCAAGCAAGGTGTGGGGGGATGTTGTTGGATTAGGTGGCCTTATGGCTATCCCTGTGCAGCCCAGTTAAAAACAGTTGGGATACACCCCTTCTGTGCAGCACTCAGGATGCCTTTGCGGTTTGTCCGGGGAGTTAAAATTCAGCCCATTACACAAACCTAATCTGACATTTAAAAAAAAAAACCTCACTCTGAGATTTGCACCAGATCTCCAAGGACAGATCATTTTCAAAGCAGCTTTATTTTCATTTTTCCTTCAGCCAAGATCCCACCAAGGTCGACTTCAGGATCCTTGTATCTTCCTTTTCCCTCCCTGCCTGCCCTCTTTCTCTGGCTCCCCAGTTCAGTAACCCTGCAGCCCTGAATGGCAGCTTCCCTTCCCCTTCCTCCCTCTTGCAATCCTCAGGGAAAATGATTCAGGTCGGAGATCGTTTAAGAGTTTGGGGCTTTGCAACCAGCTCTTTGCAAATGTCACCCTCCTTTTGTCTCGTTCGTTCGCCCCTCCGGTGTCAGGGTGGGGCGGGGTGGGTTGATGATGCCTGCTGCGTACCACCAAATGAACCTTGGAATTTTCCTGTCTCCTGTACTTTCACAGGGGTAATTAGTTCCTGGCTGCAAATCCCCTCGTTTTGATTGTTCTCGTATTTTGGGAGAACTGCCATAAGTAAAATCGCCCACACGTTGTTCCAGCATTGAGAGCGGTTTTCTGCCTCTCTTCCTTTTGTTAACCTCCTGGATCTCTCCCTCCCTCCCTTCGCTTGATCCCAGTAGAGGAGCAGGCATCGGTGGGGAGAAGGGGGGCACGAGAGAGGGGTGTGAACGCCCCCCCCCCCACAACCCTAGCTGAAGGTCTTCAGAAACACAAACCCCATCAGAGGTTAAGTTAGGTTTTTTTTCTGCAAGCCCTACCTTCGGTTGCTTGTTGTTTGCAAGCAACAAGCACGGCCCTTAGACTTATATACCGCTTCGCAGTGCTTTTACAGCTCTCTCTAAGCGGTTTACAGAGTCAGCCTATGGCCCCCAAGAATCTGGGTCCTTCCTTCTCTCTCTCTCTCCTTCTTCTTCCTTCTTCCTCCTGCCTTCCCACTTTCTCATCTTTTTTCCTTCCTTCCTTCCTTCCTTCCTTCCTTCCTTCCTTCCTTCCTTCCTTCCTTCCTTCCTTCCTTCCTTCCTTCCTTCCTTCCTTCCTTCCTCTCTCTCTCTCTCCCTCCTTCCTCTTACTTCTTCTTCCCTCTCTCCCTCCTTCCTTCTTTCTCATCTTTTTTCCTCTTTCTCCTTCCTTCCTTCCTTCCTGAGATAGTTTCTCTTCCATGTTTTTCTCTCTTGATCCTTCCTTTTTCTCTCTCCTTCCCCTCCCTCCCTCCTTCCCTTTCTCATCTTTTTTCCCTCTCTCTCTCTTTCTCTTCCTTTCTTCCATTTCCTCTCTCCAAGCTAGGGGTGGCTTGCTGGTGTCCCATCTATTCAGGAGCTCAGAGCTTGGAATCGGAAAGGCCACTTTTCTGCCAGCTGAAACCGATCCCAGAAAATTTTCCAGCTTCTTTTGACTGCCGTTGCTTTCCTTGGCTAGCAACCAGGCGTCTACCTTTAAAATGTACTCTGCAAGAAATTAAATGTTTAAAATTTGATATTTTTTTTAAAAAAAAACAACCCCGTTTCTTTTCCCCAACTCTGCTGCTCCTGCCTCTCCAGAGGCTGCTCCCAAGTCGGGGTGATCAGAGCGCTGAACGAGGCTGGAATCCCTATTGACATGATCGGCGGCACGTCCATCGGTTCCTTCATGGGCGCCCTGTACGCGGAAGAGAGGAGTTACACCCAGATGCGGATCAAAGCCCGGCAGTGGGCCATGGTAAGAGATGTCTTAATTGCCCAGTCAAGCCAGTCGGATGTAATAATAAGAACAAAACCCCACTGCCTTCCAGCACTGATGACGTTCCCTAGTTGGGTCATGAAACGTCTACAAGAAAACAAGCAAGTTCAGAGAGCACCAAGGACCCCACAGTCTTTTTCCTCCTCCTCCTCCTCCTCCTCCTCCCCCCCTCCTCCCCCTCCTTGCAAACCCCAATCAATCGTAGCACTGATGACGTTCCCTAGTTGGGTCATGAAACGTCTGAAAGAAAACCACCAAGCTCAGAGAGCACCAAGGACCCTACAGTCTTTTTCCTCCTCCTCCTCCTCCTCCTCCTCCTCCTCCCCCCCCTCCTCCCCCTCCTCACAAACCCCAATCAATCGTAGCACTGATGACGTTCCCTAGTTGGGTCATGAAATGTCTGAAAGAAAACCACCAAGCTCAGAGAGCGCCAAGAACCCCCCTGGGTTGCTGAGTGGATCTTTTCTGGCCATTTGGCCTCTCCTCAGAGCGCGACTTTAGGGAGTATGGAAAGTATTGTTTTATTTTTATTTCTTTTATTTTAGATTCCCCCCCCCCCCTTTTAACCTGCCTTTGTTTTTTTTAATAATAACTCAAGGGGGTGAACATACATAATATCCCTCCTTCTTCCTATTTTCCCCACAGCAACATTCCTGTGAGGTAGACTGGGATGAGAGGGAGGGACTGGCCCAAAGTCACCCAACTGGCTTTCATATCTAAGGTGGGACTAGAACTCACCATCTCCTGGCGATTGGCTCAAAGTCACCCAACTGGCTTTCGTATCTAAGGTGGGACTAGAACTCCCAGTTTCCTGGCTCAAAGTCACCCAACTGGCTTTCGTGCTTAAAGCAGAACTAGAACTCCCCGTTTCCTGGTTTCACGTCTCATGCTGGAGCAGGCCATCTAAGACCTTTGCTCCGCGTTTAGTACCTCTCTCCTCTGACTTGTCTTCCTCTCCATTTTCTTTTCTCTTTCTCTCCTTCCACATGCTGCCCTGCTTTAGAAGGAACTAAGGTAATGGCTGGCGTTGGGTGATTTTATCGTGTTTGCTGTTAACGGCCACAATGGAGCCCCAAATTCACGTTACTAAGTGAGATCTGTATTAAGTTACATTAACGTTTAAGGAGATCCCTGCAGTTGTTAAATCAGTAGCCTGGTTGTTAAGCCAGTCAGGCTTCTCCTGTTGAGTTTCCTTGTCGGAAAGACACCAAAGATGATCACAATTGCACATGCACACTTGGGACAGTGCAACGACAGTGATAGAATGGCTATAAGTAGAGGATAACCTGTCTCCCCTTTTTTATTGTCATGGTGGGGTGGAGGAGGGATAGGCCAAGACCCTCCATGCAAGGCTGCAGCCTGGCACTCTCCTCCTCCTCTCCTCTTGTGACCCACAATAATTCAGCTCGGGGGGCGGCCAGCCAAAGCGGGAAACAGGTGTTTTGCTGGGTGCCAAACTTCCGCGGTGTGGCAGAAATGTTTGTTGAGCACACAAGGGACGTGACAGATCCCTGGTTCCAAAGACAGCCAGTCCCCGACTTCATTGGGGAGACCAAAGGAGAAAGAAAAAAGAAAGTTGCCAAGGGGAGGAGAGGAGAAGTGAGGAGAGGAGAAGTGAGGAGAAGGTAGTGAAAAGCAGAGGAGAGGAGGAGGAGGAGAGGAGGAAGGGAAAAAAGGGAGCCAGGGGAAGAAAGGAAAGGAGAAAAGTGAAGAGAAGGAGAGGAGGAGGAAGAAAAAATGCAAGGGGAAGAGAGGAAAGGAGAAAAGAGAAGAGAAGAGAAGGAGAGGAGGAGGAGGGAAAAAAGGAGCAAGGGGAAGAGAGGAAAGGAGAAAAGTGAAGAGAAGAGAAGGAGGAGGAGGAAGAGGAAGAAAAAAAGGAGAAGGGGAAGAGAGGAAAGGAGGAAAGAAAAGAGAAGGAGAGGAGGAGGAAGGAAAAGAAGGGGAAGAGGGGAAAGGAGAAAAGAGAAGAGAAGGAAAGGAGAAGAGGAGGAGGAGGAGAGGAAGAAAAAAGGAGCCAGGGGAGGAGAGGAAAGGAGAAAAGTGAAGAGAGGAGAGGAAGAAAGGAAGAAAAAAGAGCCAGGGGAGGAAGGGAGAAGAAGGAAAAGAGGAGAATAAAGGAGAAGAGTGAAGAGAGGAGAGGGTTTGGGAATTGATCCTGACTCCTGCCCCACTGTGGAAGGCTTGACTGTGCAAAATGGGGGTGAGAGGTGTGGGTGCTCTCTTGCCCCCAGCCCAAACCCTCACCTCTTCCTCATCTCTACCAGCCCCGCCGTGTCGTTTCCACTATCATCTCTTACTAAAAGAAGGCCAGAGATGGCTCTGGGGGGCCCCAGAAACGAGGTTTTGGTATTTTTACTATGTGAACACACACAGACAAACAGACAGACAGACACACACACACAAACACACACACACACACACAGAGGCCTCCTCTCTGGCAGGAGGCCATTAATCAACAGCAACCAGGTTGCAGGAAAGAAAGTTTTAAGTCCAGAAATCGAAATACCGGGGTTAATAAAAGCATTTTACCGTTTTGTTTGGGCACTTTCTATTTTCTTCTTCTTGTGTTGCCCTTAGTTTGTATCACTGTTTTTCTCTTCTTAATTGCCTTTTGTGTAATGCATCTCCGTAATCATGTGACGGGGCTGTACAGGCAGTCCTCGACTTTGGGCGGACACTTCAAATTTCCTGCTGCTAAGTGAGGAAGCTGTGAAGCGAGTTTGCCCCAGTTTGACAACGTTCCTTGCCCCGATGGTTAAGGGGATCACTGCCAGGGTCGTGTTCGTGAATCTGGCTTGTCAGAAGGGGTTGCAAAAGGAGATCAGGTGTGACACACACCCGCACACACTCACCCACACCCACCGAGACACTGCAACTGTCGTAAACGGTGAATCAGTTGCCGAATATTTGGTTCTAACTTCTTTTTTTTTTACTATAATCGTTCCGTCTTCAGTTGAGCAGCGTGTCCGAATTTGGACCGTAATGGTCAGAAAAGATGCTGCGACAGCAAGAAAGGTTGCCAATTGGGTGGTGGCGGCGGCGAGACTCGCTTAACGACCATCTCGCTTAGCAACTGGAAATGTTTGACTCCGTTGTGATCATAAAGTCAAGGATGCCGTCCATTTCCGCTTGAGGCCAACGAGTCTGCGATGAACACAGCCCACATCTTTGCGTCCTGCTCCCTTCCATCTCTTTCTCTCCCTCTCCTTGTTAACACAAACAACAACAACCAACCTGCATTTAAGTCAGACTCCAACAAGGGCATGACAGGCAGGAGGTTGGAGTAGACAACCTACCAGGTCACTTCCAACTCTATTCACCTGTAGGGTCAGGGGAGCGGTCCCCAATTCCTCAGGCTTGTGATGTAGATTTTCACTTCCCCGGCTGTTTTTGTGCCTGCTCGTCCAACAATCATGAGTAGCCGCAAAATCGAATGCGTTCCCGGTGACCGATCCCAGTTGGGATCCTACAACGTGTTAGGTTTGCCTTCCTTCGTCATCTAGTTTTGACGAAAGCTTCAGCATCTCGTCCCGTTTTCTCCCTCTTCCCTCTTGCTTCTGGATCATCCGTTTTGCTCCCTTTGCAGAACATGAATTCGGTGTTCAAAACGGTTCTTGACTTGACCTACCCCATCACGTCCATGTTCTCTGGAGCCTCGTTTAACAACGGCATCAGCGACATCTTCAGAGATAAGCAGATCGAGGTAGGTGTGCTGTCTTTTGCGCCGGTGGGCGGGATGCTGCCGGTTTAACAACCGCTTCGGCGCTTGCGCTGACGACGGAGCAGTCAGTGGTGTTTACCTTCCGAGTCAGCAACGGTAAGTCGAACAGTGCGGGGTGGGTGGGAAATCAGCTGTGCCGCACGATTGAGATGACCTACAAAGCAGGAAATGAAGGACAGGATAGGGCAGGGCCAACTGATTGTCGGCACTACCGGTTCGTTCAAACCGGTCCACATCGCAGCACAAGAAGAGCGCAGAGCTTTTGACAGTTGTGTAGTAGGCGAAGGGAAAAGCTTTAAGGTGGCTGGTGTGTTATCATTTAAGCTCAGGGTTGTTGTTTTTTGCCACCTTCCAGATGCAATGGGCAACATCTGGCTGTTACTCCCAGAGCCTGGGAGTAATGCATCCATCTTCCAAGTTGTCAGTTTCCTTCTGGGTCAGCGGTGGTGAAACAAATTTAGCCCTTAGTCGGGCCAAGAGTCCCGTGTGACAAACATGGAATTTGATCCTCCCGTTATCCTCCCCAACAACCTTGTCAAGTGGAGGTGTTAACAAGGGGGAGGAGAACCCAGTGATTATGTTTAGCAACTGTGTGGCCCCAGAGAGCGCTGGGAAAAAAAAAGGGTACAAAATCCCATGAATGAGGGGATTGCAAGTTAGGCTTGTAACTCAGAAGAGACGAGAGACGCGCAGACGGTCTCTTTAGTGGCGCGACGACACTGGGGCAGCACCTGCCGTCTTTCCGTTTCTCCACCCTTCGACTCAACTGAGTGAGATGAGTAAACTGACCCCTTGCTAAAAGACGGTGTTAATCCAGGGTCTACATCTGTGCAGGGAACTGGGTCGCCAGGGAAGATTAGGGTAGTTTATGGAAAGGAAGGAAGGAAGGAAAAAACAAAGAAAGAAAGAAAGAAAGAAGGGAAGGAAGGAAGGAAAGAAAGAAAGAAAGAAAGAAAGAAAGAAAGAAAGAAAGAAAGAAAGAAAGAAAGAAAGAAAGAAAGAAAGAGATGCAATCTTACAGACAAAGGAGGGGAATATAAATGCACTTATAACAATTGTATTTAAAAAAAGATAGGAAACTTTTCTCCTTTCCTTCCTTTTCCTTTTCCCTCTCTCCTCCTCACTCCTTTCTGCTCTCCTCTCCTCTCCTTCTCTCCTCTCCTTTTTTTCTTCCTCTCTTCTCACTCCTTTCTTTTATCCTCTCCTTTCTTATCTTCACTCTTCTCCTCTCTTCACTTTTCTCCTTTATTCTCCTCTCTCTTCTCCTCTTCTTCCCTTGCTCTTTTTTTCTTTTTCCTCTCCTTTCCTCTCCTAATATTTCTTCCTTCTTTCCTTCCCTCTTTTCTTTCCTTCTTCCTTCCTTTTTCTTCCATTCTTCCTTCCTTCTTTTCTTTTCTCTCTTCTCCTTCCTTTCTTCCCTTCCTCCTTCCCTCTTTTTCTGTCTTATTTTCCTTCTCTTTCCCCTCTTCCTTCTTCCTCCCTCTGTCTCCTCTCTCCTCTCCTCTCCTCTCTAATATTTCTACTGCTTTTATCTTGTTAAAAGCTTCTTCAATTAGAATTAGATTCAAAAGAAGACAGGCAAGTCGTTCTTTATGCTGCCTCTCAGCACCAGCAACTGGCTGGGGGCTGCGAGGGTCCCCAACCTGCCCACCCCTCCTGGCTTTTCCAGGGTGCTCTCCCTCCCTCGTGGAGGTGAGGTCTCTGGGTGCAGCAGGCAACTGGGCATCCTCAGGTTTCCTGTTTTGAATGATCTTGGTTCTGGTTGATCCATCTCTCTCTAACGAGCTCTTTCTCTGTGGCAGGATCTCTGGATTCCTTTCTTCATCATCACCACAGACATCAGTGCCTCGGCTATGAGGGTCCACACGGATGGTAGGCCTGGGCGGGAGGGGCCGATTCAGGCAAGGGAGGCTGGCAGGCCCTTTATACAGATCCCAGGTCACCAAAGGGGAAATCACGTTGTCAGGATTCCTGCCGTCACTCCAATTAAATCCCGAGTCTCAAGACAAACTTCCAAAGGATTTATTGGGAGTTAACATGTCCGGCACTGCCTGGGTGTAGCCGACTCTGAGGCACGTCATTCATTGTCCCCCTTGACCCTGGTTTTTCCCCCCACCCCACTAGGTGTATCCTAATTCATATTCTCCAATGGGACACCTCCATAGCCCAGAGTCATCAATCGTGCTCCCCGGTTAGATATTTGCACAGCAGAAACTTCAGTCACCTTGTTACTATCTTTGAAAACATTTATGGAATGCAGTTTCGGCTTCCAAGCTGCCACACTGCTCCCACCCCCCCTTTTTTCCTTTCTATTGGCAACTCTAAAAAGACCCTAGAACTATTTTATGAGTTGGCACACGTGATCCCTGCCCTGGGACACTTGCGACCGTCATAAATACGAAACCTCTGCCAAGCGTCTGAATTTGGACCACGCGATCGGGTGGAGGGACGGACGCTGCAAACCTCATCACTGTGAAGAACAGCCATATTCCTTTTTTTTTCCCCCAGGGCCGCCGTAACTTTGACCGGTCACTAAATGAACCGTTGTAAGCCAAAGGACTAGCTGTAGATCCAAAAAATAATAATAATAATAACACACATTTCCTCCCCTGACGTCATATACACTTATTCTAAAAATAAGTATCAACTTCTCTTTCTTATTTTCTCTAAGTGACTCTTGGAAGGAACCGAGCTGAAGGGAAGAAACTGTGCTAAACCTTCTTCTTCCCCCCCCAGCCCTCCCCCCCACAAGGCCTGATGCTGCCCTCCAAGTGCTAAACGGCCCCCAATTGTAATTAACTAATTCAAGGGCTTTTTCGGTGACTTTAGTTCCCGTCAGCCAAGAAAGCTCTGACTTGACAGCGTATTGGCCGGGCAACCTTAGTTTCAAATCCTCCCTGGTCACAACACGATTACCTTGAAAAATCACACCAAGCAGATTTTTCGCCCTTCTAAGGATCGATTTGCTTCCTTTCTCGGGGGCTTCGAAAGAAACACGAAACCCCGAACCCCAGAAATAACGCCAACTTCGACCCTGCCGGTGGATCCGAGCCGTGACTTAGGGAAGGCGAGGCTCACATTTTTTTTTTCCCCAGCTTCCAAGCCCCAGGGAGCAGATCCAACCCTTTTCTGCTGATTCAAAACAATCTGGCTGGTAATGGTGATAAATCTCCCCGTTAAAGGGACGACGAGAACGAATGGCAGCAATTTAAGAGAGCGGCAAGACTCTCTTCCGTGCCACGAAAGAGTTTGGCAAGAAAACCGAGTTGGGTTCTGGCAGGATCCTGCTGCCCAGAATGAGTTTCCTTCTCAGATTCCTGGTCTGTTCCCCCACCCCCCACCCCAAGGTAGGTTGGGGGGAGACAGACCAGGAATCTGAGAGGGAACTCATTCTGGGCAGCGGGATCCTGCCAGAACCCGCTTGGGGGGCGGTGGGGGGGGGGGGAGAAGCTCAACCCAAGCCATTGATTTGTTTTGCCCTTGTCAGAAGTTGGCCAAGGTCATTGTTGACCAACATTTTTTTTGCAGTAAAATACAGGTGGTCCTTGATTTACAACAGTTTCATTGACCGTTCTTCCCACTTAACAACCATGGCAGCATCCCCGTTGGCACGTGGCCAAAATTCAGACGGCATATGACTCATGTTTATGACGGTGGCGCCGTCCGCGAGGTCAGGTGATTCTCCTTTCGCGATTTTCTGACCAGCAGAGTCCAAGGGGAAGCCAGATTCATTTACCCCCTGTCACCAATTTTCAGAACTGCAGTGATCCACTTAACAACCATGGCAGGGAGAGTCGTAAAATGGGAGGGGGGGAAAACTCCCTTAGCGAACGTCTCCCTTAGCAACATGAATTGTAGGTTCAGTTGTGATCGTAAGTACCATGAACAACCCATAAGAATTATGACAGGTGGAGGCCAACCGAGGTCCACATGTCAACTCGTAAAGCATTCCTGGACTGCTCTTTGAGTTGCCACAGGCAGGAGGTGGGAGGGAGAAGTGATGGAAAAGCTCGGTTGCTCTGACCAGAAGCACATTCCACGCATGCCTTTCTCCAGATTGTATCCCAGGTTACTAGAGCAAGCCCGGAGAGGCATGTTTTCCACAGCCTGAGAAAGTGCTCTGTTGGAGAATGTGATTTTATGACACATCCTGGGAGGAGAGGTGGGGAAACGGGGCCATAAGTGGGTAGTAAATTACGTGGGGCAGAGCCAAATGCACCTGGGAAAGTGTTGCTCCTAATAAATAATTGGATTTCTTTTGAAACTTGGCTCATGAATTAATTAGGGCACCCGTCGGAAGCCTGACACCACGTTGGGAAGGAGCGTAGCTGGGAAGTTACAACAGTTGTTATTCCAGATCTATTCCTCTTCCACCCCACAAAGGTTGTCTGTGGCGATACATCAGGGCCAGCATGTCTCTCTCCGGTTACTTGCCACCCCTCTGCGATCCAAAAGATGGACATCTCCTAATGGATGGTGGCTACATCAATAACCTCCCAGGTACTCCGAGATTCCTGTTTCCTTTGGCATGGGATTCTTGTCCGGCCAGGAATGCCCGTAGCATTGGTGGCCTTTCTCGTCCAGGAAAAGCCCAATCGCATGGAATAGGTGGTCCCTGGGTCCACAGTAGCCACTGCGTGAGGGATCTTGGAGGCGTAGTGGACAACTGCTTTTAAGATCTTAAGCAGTTGCCCCAAAAGGCCACTGCAGTTCTAAGGTTGCATCAACCGCAGGGTCGCGTGAGGCGTTTGTACTGCTTTTTGCTGGTTGGATGAAGCCATGCTTGGGATACCGTGTCTAGCTTTGGTCACCACCAACAAAAGGTGTCGAGACTCTGGAAAGAGTGCAGAGAAGAGCCACAGAGATGACTAGAGGGCTGAATGGCTAAAACTGTCAAAGCGAAAAAATTCAGCTTCGTAAATTAGAGGTGGTGAACCGTGCTTTCCTTTGCAGTATACTTTTATTAAACATAACTAGGAAGAACAATCTAAGAAGTAAAAGAAAAGAAAGTAAAGTAAAACTCCTCCCCTGCAAGCATGCACAGTAAATCAAACATCACAAGACACTTAGTTACTAAATAATAATAACTTAATAACTTATAGTAACTAAGTAATCTTAGTTACTATAGAAACATGATAACAATTCTAGTAGATTTTGGAAGCTCAGCGGACAAATCAAAAAGAACGTAGTGACAAAAACATACAATGAATGGTTGAAGGAACTAGGTGGTATCTCTAGTCCAGGTGTCAGCAACCCGCGGCTCCAGAGCCACATGTGACTCTTTGACCCCTCTCCTGCGGCTCCTTGCCGACCTGTCCACGTGATCTGTCTCCACCCCTTGCGGAGAATATCCCTGCTTGTGCACACAGAAGGAAAGGAAAGGAAGGAAGGAAGGAAGGAAAGGAAAGAAAGAAAGAAAGAAAGAAAGAAAGAAAGAAAGAAAGAAAGAAAGAAAGAAAGAAAGAAAGAAAGAAAGAAAGAAAGAAAGAAAGAGGAGGGAGGGAGAAAGAGATAGAGAGACCCATTTTCCACAGAAAACTCCGGGAGTCACAAAACCTGGGTAGGCGTGGCTGGGGGTGTGTGTCATGTGACTGAGTGGGAGTGACCTTGTGTTGACCACGCCCACCTAGGTTTTGTGGCTCCCGGTGTTTTTTTTCCCTGTGGAAAACAGATTCAAATGGCTCTTTTTGAGTGTTAAAGGTTGCCGACTCCTGATGTACTCTAATGAAGAGAAGGACTTGGGGGGGTGACATGACAGCAGGTCTTCCAATATTTGAGGGGCTGTCCCAGAGAAGAGGGGCGTCAAGCTATTCTCCAGAGCACCTGAGGGGCAGAAGAAAAAGATGGAAACTCATCAAAGAGAGAAGCAACCTAGGAAATTCCCTGGAACAATTGATCAGTGGGACAGCTCGCCTCCAGAAGTTACGGCTCCTCCTCCATAGGTTAGACAGCCATTCGTCTGGAACAGGATAGCGTGGGGGGGTTGGTCTAGAAGACCTCCAGGGTCCCTTCCGGCTCACTTTTACGTTCCGTCCCAACTTTCTGCTGTGTTTTTGAAGGACGCTTTTCTCGCTCGAGTCTCCTTCCTCCAAGGACACCCCGTCCTTCTTCGCGCGACTGGAAACGGATTCGACTCCGGCTTTTTGTCAGTTTGGGTCGTGATGTCCACTATGTGTTATTGAAAGAGGAACCAACACACACACACACACACACACACACACGCAAAGAAAGTCTCGGTCGGGCGCCCACCGAGCGCAATTGTGTTGCTTTGAGACAGCATTGTGTGGAAGAGCGGCTTTGAGCTGCAAAAATCTCTCGCTTCCGTCAACCGGGCGGGGAACTAAAATGGCACTTTGTGGTGGCTGTGTTCTCCGGGCCTCGTCCTTTTCTCGCTTCCCTTGTCTTCTCACCCTCGCCTCTTCCCTGAGGGGAGAACGTTGAGTCACTCCTTCCCCACAAAGAGCCTTTTCTTCCTTCCAGAGACATCCTATTCAGGGCTGGGTTTTCAACGGGGAACGGCAGGAATACGGAGGTAGTCTCATCGATTACCTGAATCGTGCTCTTTTTTTTACTTTTTTTAAATATATATATTTTATTGTTATTCCCTCCCCCGTAAATATACATCCCTATTGTGTGTGGACAGAGTTGGTTTTGGGTATCATTCCTGTTGCTCCAATTCATCCTAAGAATATTATCCATCTCTATGACAGTTGTCAATTTTAAGGAATCCTCATTTATATTGTTTAAACCTACATAAACAAAAAATGCCCAATTCCTCATCTTTGCCTCTATCTTCCTCTAAGTCTTTCTTGTTCAATCTAAACATTTCTCTATTGTATATAAGCAAAATTAATTCTAAGTATCATTCATGTTGATCCAATTCACTCTATCAACGTTGATAATCTCTATCACGTTTATCAAATGTAAGTTTCTCTATGATATATAAGCAAAATTAATTCTTAGTATCATTCATCTTGATCCAATTCACGCTATCAACGTTGATAATCTCTCTCACGTTTATCAAATTTAAGTTTATTATATATAAGCAAAATTAATTCTAAGTATCATTCATGTTGATCCAATTCACACTGTCAACGTTGATAATCTCTATCATGTTTATCAAATTTAAGTTTCTCTATTATATATAAGCAAAATTAATTCTAAGCATCATTCATGTTGATCCACTGAATTGTGCTCTTGAGGGCCGGAGATTGGGAGTGTCTGGTTGGCCCAAAGTCTTGCTTGAAATATCTGTTGGGGGGTGGATTTAATTTTAGACCAGTTTAGTTCTAATGATTGAGACACCAGGAGAAAAAGTAGGAGACCAAAGAGAAGCAACCTAAGGAGAAATTTCCTGACAGGGAGAACAATTCATCAGTGGAAGGGAAGTTGCCTTCAGAAGTTGTGGGAGCTCCGTCCCTGAAGGTTTTTAAGAGGAGACTGGACAGCCATTTGTCTGAAATGGTACAGGGTTTCCTGCTTGAGGAGGGTTAGACTAGAAGACCTCCAAGGTCCCTTCCAACTCTTTTTTTTTTCCTCCCAAAAAGTTTTTTTTATTTTTATCTTTTACAAACATCTCTTTTAGTGAACAGTGTGATTCCAGGTTTTTACATTTCCATACAAACAAGACCATCATTGCGTGTCTATCTCACATTTTCAGTTTCTTGTCAGATCATTACATTTCCCATCTTCTACAAATTTTCACAGATATTCGTGCATTTCTCACATTTATTTTATCCATTCTTGATTCGTGTCTTAACTTGTTCTGTTTCTCTTTGATTACATTCGTATCTTCTTCATACATCTTCTTGAAACTCTTTATTTCTTAATCCAAAGTCCCTTCCAACTCTTGTTATTCTGTTATTTTGAAAACGAAGGGATGCTCCAAAATGTACAAAAAACCAAAAACCTGTCAAGGCGAATAGGAAACTTGTTAACCTAGAAATAAGAGGACATTTCCTGACAAGTTAGACCAATTAATCAGTGGAATGACTTTGCCTTCAGAGGTTATGGTGACTCCATCACAGGAGACTTTCAAGAAGAGACTGGGCAGCCACCTGTCTGGTGTCGGGTCTCCTGGTGGAGCAGGGGGGGGGGTTGGACTAGAAGACCTCTGGGGTCCCCTTCCAACTTCGTTCTCCTCCTTTCACCTGTTAGCGGACGTTGCCCGATCCATGGGAGCCAAGATAGTCATTGCCATCGACGTGGGCAGCAGAGACGAGACGGACCTCACCAATTACGGAGACGCACTTTCCGGCTGGTGGCTGCTGTGGAAACGGTGGAACCCGTTAGTGGAGAAAGTGAAGGTGAGGCGGTTAACCGGTTGCAAGTCGAGGACTAGCAGCTGTGGGTTTTGAAGGGAGGCTGTGCAAAGGCAGGTTTGACTTCTCTCTCTCTTTTTTTCTCTCCTCTCTTTTTCTCTCTCTGTGTCTCTCTCCATCTGCCTGCCTGCCTGTCTCTCTCTCTCTCTGTCTGTCTTTTTCTCTCTCTGTCTGTCTTTTTCTCTCTCTGTGTCGCTTTCTTTTCTCTCTCTTTTCTCTCTCTCTGTCTGCCTCTCTCTGTCTCTCTCTTTTCTCTCTCTCTGTCTGCCTCTCTCTGTCTCTCTCTTTTCTCTCTCTCTGTCTCTCTCTCTGTCTGCCTCTCTCTGTCTCTCTCTCTCTCTCTCTCTTTTCTCTCTCTCTCTCCATCTGCCTCTCTCTCTTCACTGTCTCTGTTTGTCTGTCTCTCTCTTTGTTTCTTTCTCTTTTTTCTCTCTCTCTGTCTCTCTCTCTGTCTGCCTCTGTCTGTCTGCCTCTTCCAATCTCTTTTTTTCTTTTCTCTCTCTCTTTCTCTCTCCGTCTGCCTCTCTTGTCTGTCTGCCTCTCCTCTCTTCTCTTTTCTCTCTCTCTCTCTGTCTCTCTCTCTCCGCCTGCCTCTGTCTGTCTGCCCCCCTCTCTCTCTTTTTCTTTTCTCTCTCTCTTTCTCTCTCCGCCTGCCTCTCTGTGTCTGTCTGCCTCTCTCTCTCTTTCTCTTTTCTCTCTCTCTCTCTGTCTCTCTCTCTTCCGCCTGCCTCTGTCTGTCTGCCCCCCTCTCTCTCTTTTTCTTTTCTCTCTCTCTTCTCCCTCCTCTCCGCCTGCCTCTCTGTGTCTGTCTGCCCTCCTCCTCTCTTTCTCTTTTCTCTCTCTCTCTCTCTTCTCTGTCTCTCTCCTCCCCTCTCCCTCTACTCCGCCGTGCCTCTGTCTGGTCTGCCCCCTCTCCTCCTGTTTCTTTCCGCTCTCTCTTTCTCTCTCCACCTGCCTCTCTGTGTCTGCTGCCTCTCTCCGCGCTCTTTCTCTTTTTCTCTCCGGTCCTCTTCTCTCTCTCTCTCTCTCCGATCTGCCTCCTGTCTGTCTGTCTGTCTCTCGTCTTCTCTCCCCCGCTCTCTCAACACAACCCTCTTTCTCTCTCTCTCCTCTCTCTCTCTCTCCTCCTGCACTCTCTGTCTGCCTCTCCTCTCGCTTTCTCTTTTTTCTCCTCTTTTCCTTTTTTCTCCTCTTTCCTCCTCTTTTCTTTCTCTTTTTCCCCTCTCCTCCTCTCTCTTTCCCTCTAATCTCGTCTTTTTCCCCTCTTTTTCCTTTCCACCTCTTTTCCTCCCCTTTCCTCCCCTCTCCTCGCTCTTCTGTCTCTCCCTCCTCTCTCCTCCTCTCATCCCCTCATCCAGTCTACGTCTTTTCTCCTCTCTATTCCCTCTCCGTCTGCTCTTTCTGTCCTCCTCCTTCTCTTTTCTCTCTCTCTCTTTCTCTCGTCTCTCTCTTCTCTCTTTCTCTACCCTCTCTCCCTCTCCCTCCTCCCCCCCCTCCGCCTCCCCTCTCTCTCTCTCTTCCGTTCTGCCTCTCTGGTGTCCTGTCTGCCTCTCCTCTCTCCCTCCTCTCTGCTTCCCTCTTATCTCCTCTTTTTCTCTTTTCTCTCTCTCTGTCCTTTCCCTCTCTCCTCTCATCCTCTCTCTCTCTCCCCTCTCTTCCTCTCCCTCCCTCTCTTTCCTCTCCCTCTCCATCTTGCCTCTGTCTGTCTGTCTCTCTCCTCCTTTCTCTCCTCTCCCTCTCCTCTCTTCTTCTTCCTCCTCCCCTCGTCTCCTCGCTGCTCTCTCTCTCCGTCCCTCTCCTCTCTCATCTTTCTCCTTTCTTTCTTTTCTCCCCCCCTCTCCTCCCGCACCCTCCCCACTCTCCTCCCTCCTCTCTGCTCTCTTCTCTCTCCCGCTCGCTTCACATCTCCCTCTCCTCTCCCTCCCTCCTCTCTCCTCCCCACAGTCTCACCTCTCTCCCCATTCCCTCCCTCTCTCTCTCCTCTCTCTTTTCATCTCTCTCTCTCTCTCTCCATCTGCCTCTCTGTCTGCCTCTCTCTCGCTTTCTCTTTTTTCTCTCTCTCTTTCTTCTTCTCTTTCTCTCTTTCTTTCTCTTTTCTCTCTCTCTCTCTCTTTCTCCTCTCTGCCCTCCTCTCTCTCACGTCGGCCTCGGTCTGTCTTTCCTGGTTGTCATCGCTTTCTCTCTTTTCTCTCTCCCTCCTCTTTCTCTCTCTCTCCACTTCCCTCTCTCTGCTCTCTCCCCTCCCTCTCTCTCCCCACCCCCTCCTCCCCCTTCTCCCCTCGTCTTCTCTCCTTTCCTATACGCTCTCCGTATGAGTCTGTCTGTCTGTATGTCTCTCTTTATACTTTTCTCCCTCTCCTCAATTTCCTTATTCTTTCCATTCTCGGTCTGCCCTTTCTCATATCCCTTCATCTCTCTCTTCTTTTCGTCTATATCTTTCTCTCTTTCTTTCTCTTTCTTCTTCGCCTCTTTTCTCTCTCTCTCTCTCTTTCTCTCTCTCTCCGTCTGCGTCTGTCTGTCTGTCTCTCTTTCTCTTTTCTCTCTCTCTCTTTCTCTCTCTCTCTCTCCGTCTGCCTCTCTCTCTCTGTCTGTCTTGTCTGTCTGTCTGTCTCTCTGTTTCTCTTTTGGGCAGGTGCTGAACATGGCCGAGATCCAGACTCGGCTGGCCTACGTCTGTTGCGTCCGGCAGTTGGAGATGGTCAAGAACAGTGACTATTGCGAATATATCCGGCCACCCATCGATCGCTACGGGACGCTGGACTTTGGGAAATTCGATGAAATCTGCGTGCGTTGTGGGGCCGGGAGGGGCAGCGGAAGGAATTAAATCGCGGCTGGGAAGGGAGGTGGCATTCAAAAGAGCAGCCCCGGGGTTCAAAACTGCTGTGTTTTGACACAAGCCAAACGCTGGAAGTGACCAATTACCCTAAAGGGGATTATTTGGGTGTACGCTGAGGGTAGTGGGAGTCCTTTGACACAGGTTGTTGGGAATCAAGGATCCAGTTTGGGATGGCCACTGGCGATGGATGGATGGATGGATACACATTGGTAGACATAGGTAGGTAGATAGCTAGATCTTTCTCTTTTCTCTCTCTCATTTTGAGTAGCGATTGATAGCTAGACAGACAGATAGAGGGATAGAGATGGATAGAGATAGGTAGATCTTCCTCTTTTCTCTCATATTGAGTAGCAATGGATGGATGGATAGATGGATAGATAATAGACAGACAGACAGACATGGATAGAGATAGATCTTTTTCTCTCGTTTTGAGTAGCGATAGATATGTAGATGGATGGATAGATGGATACACATTGATAGACATAGGTAGATACTAGCTAGATCTTTCTCTTTTCTCTCTCTCATTTTGAATAGCGATAGATAGCTAGACAGACAGACAGAGGGATAGAGATGGATAGAAATAGGTGGATCTTCCTCTTTTCTCTCATTTTGAGTAGCGATGGATGGATGGATGGATGGATGGATGGATGGATGATAGACAGACAGACAGACAGACAGACATGGATAGAGAGGTAGATAGATCTTTTTCTCATTTTGAATAGCGATAGATAGATATTTAGATGGATGGATGGATCTTTCTTCTCTCTGTTTTGTCTCTCTCATTTTGAGTAGCGATAGATAGATAGATAGATAGATAGATAGATAGATAGATAGATAGATAGATAGATAGATAGATAATCTTTCTGTTTTGTCTCTCTCATTTTGAGTAGTGATGGACAGATGGATGACAGAGAGAAGAGAGACTCATAGCTTGAAGGGAGAGGTTCTGGTCCTCCCCCCTTCTCAAGACAGGAGAACTTATACCATCCCCCGTCCAATAATTGTCCTCTCTATTTTTGAACACTGCCAGTTAGTCGGCCTAGCTCACCCCCACCTCCCATATCTACGGCTTTCAGCCATGGATTTCCAGCCCACCCACCCACCTACCCGCTGGCAGCAGGGCAGTTCCACCTTTTCTCTCCCCCAGGCATTTTCCTTTCCTCCTCTTCCTCCTCCTTCAGGAAGTCGGCTACCAGCACGGGAAGACAGTTTTCAACGTTTGGTGCAGGAGCGGAGTCCTGGAGAAAATGTTGAAGGACCGGCAGGAAGGTTGCCAATCTAAGCCATCATACGTGAGTATCCCCCTCGTGGGGAGGGGGGGAGAAGCCAGCTCAACCAAAAGCAAACCCCCCTCCCCTTCAACCTTTTTGAGGTTCCCTCAGTGGGCAGGGCCACAGATCTGAACCCTTTCCAGATGATATTCAAGTTTGGAGCAACAGCTGGTTTTTAATTCTACGGTAATGGGTGGCTGGATTGAGGCTTTCTTGGTCTTTCTGGAGGAGAAAAAAAATGCAGTTTGGACAAGAATGCTCTCGACCACAAAAATGGCTTCCGGTGGGGAATTGCAGATAATTTATTGCTTTAGCCTGGCAAGATTCTGTCTGCGGGAGAATGACAGTAAAGCTACTACTCAGGGGTAACTCCACATGTCTTTGTTGGTTCTTGGGCCTGACCATGACCGAGATACCCGGCAGTGCTCATTCTTTCTTATTTATTTATTTATGTATTTATTTATTCATTCATTCATTCATTCATTCATTCATTCATTCATTCATTCATTCATTTATTTATTTATTTATTTATTCATTCACTCACTCACTCACTCACTCATTTATTTATTTATTTATTTATTGGACTTTTATACCGCCCCCTCTCCCGACGGGACTCGGGGCGGCGTACAGCCAGATAAAACGCAGTGAAAAAAAACCACAATATTTAAAAACTATTAAAAAGATTAAATAAGGTGGCTGATAAATAAAAGCAATCAAGGTTAAAAGTTTTAAAAATTAAAAGCCGTTTTCCTCCCCTTCCAGTATGTGACATGCCCGACAACCTCTTTCACGGATTTGGCCGAAATCGTCTCCCGAATAGAACCGGTGAAGGCCATGATAGTGGACGGTGAGCCAAGGGAAGGACACGAGCCCTTATCAATAAAGGAGAATATTTGCAGCTCAGGGTTGGAATGAGGGGGTCCTCGGGGCGCTCTGGTTTTCTTGCAGATGTTTCACTACCCAAACTAGGCAGCACCATAGCTGGTCCAGACGTTCTTATTTTGCATAGTTGTTCCTATTTCGCTTGCTAAAAGAAGCAGTGGACAGTTGAGTTGCTACAAGCCCTCCAGTGTGAGGATGTCAGCTGTCAACTCGTAAAACACTCCTATGCCTGTTTTCGAGTTGCCATAAGTAAGGGGGGGTGGGAATCTGAAGGAGCAATACGGCAGTTTAAAACCAGAAGTATATTCTACGCTTATCTTACAAACATTGTAGCTAGGCTACTGGATCTTCTGCCCGGGAAAATCCTTCATTGGAGAATCTGATGGGTGACACCCAATCCGTGAAGGTGCTTCATTGGAGAATCTGATTTATGACACACGGGGGGGGGAGGGGGAAGGGTCACAGGTGACTGTAAATTACGTATGCCAGAGTTGGCTACATTTAGGTTAATGCCGGCATGTTGCTCCTAATAAATCTTTTGAAGCTTGTCTTGAGGATCATGATTTAATTAAAGCAATTGCCGGAACCCTGATATCAGCTTAGCATTGTTCTTCCCATCTTGACCCTGGCTTAAAACAAACCCTCTCTGACTTCTCCCCTGTTCAGATGAATCCGACTACCAGACCGAATACGAAGAGGAGATTTTCGACATCCAGAAAGACGACTACGTCAATTTCCTGAGCAGCCAAACAGAAGAATATTTCGACTCCGTAAGAATAACCCTGTAACTTTCGGGGTCCCCCTGTCAGCCCCCTCCTTCTCTCTCTCTCTCTCCATCCCAGCTGTGGAAGTTATCGGGTTGGATTTAAGAAGGGTTTGATGGTAGATCTCTTGCAGGTCAAACAGCCGTAGTCCTTTCTTTTTTTTTTTCTTGTTTACAGTTTTTATTAGTTTATAATATAAAATATTATTATTTTAAATAATAAAATAATATTATTTAACCTAGTGGTTAAAGCACCAGGCTAGAAAGCAGGAGATTATGAGTTCAAGTCCTGCCTTAGCCAAAAAAGTCAATTGAGGGACTTTGACCCAATCACCAGGAGACGGTGAGTTCTAGTCCCGCCTTAGTCACAAAAGTTGGCTGGTGACTTTGAGCCAATCGCCAAGAGACCGGAAGTTCGAGTCCCGCCTTAGGCATGAAAGTCAACTTGTTGACTTTGGGTCAGTCCTCCCTCTCTTAGCCCAACTCACCTCCCAGGGTTATTGTTGTGGGGAAAACAGGAGGAGGAAGGTATGTTGGTCCACTGCCTTGAGTAATAAACTCAAAATAAAAATGAAAGAATAAAAAAGGATAAAAATAAAGAATAAAGAATTGTTGGAAGTTATGATTCCCCTCTCTTCTAGGAAAACATTAGAAGGGGAAGGAAAGAAAGGGAAAGGTGAAAACAGCCCCCACCCTTTGCCAAGTAGGACTACTAAAATAGCTGGAGCCAGCTTACTTTTCACAACAAAGGAAGGAGAAAATTACAGGCATGAGACACAGAGAAAAAAAACACAACCCTACAAACTAGCTAGGATCGTTTCCCATAGAAATCAAATAGATAGCAAAGCTACAAAAAAACTTGTGAAAACAAACAGCATAACAGGAAACTCAGGATATTGCAACCAGGTGCAAACTGATAGCTACAAAAGATCAGGGAAAAACCGATTGGACTATAAAACAATTACTCCTACCAAGATCCCAGGAAGCGATCCCAATCTCAAAGAGAGAGGAATTCAACACACACAAATCAAAGACTTCATTTACAAATCAAAGAACCTGAAGTGTATATAAGAGAGAGGTTTTCCTACTCACTTATTAGATTAATCCTAGGAACGCTGTGAGATTTCTTCCTATCTGCCTTCCTATTAATAAACTGATTCTGACTTTCGATGCAGCTGACCATATCATTTTGCATTAAAACCTCCCAGCCGGGAAATTTGAATCCACAAAAGGAAAGAACTTTGTCTATTCCTTAAAGGGCAAGGCTTCTTTTTCCTTTCCTCATAATTAAAAGAAATAATAAAAAGAATAAAGGCAGGATGCAAATCAATCAATCAACGTGGCCTTGGTCAACCACCAGATTTGTAAAGATCAGAGTGACCAAACCATGACATCTCAGCACGTCTCCATCTCAAGCCCGATCAAATCATTTTTTTTTTCCTCTCTTTATCTCCAGCAGGACCCAGAAATCCGCCTACGAAAACCTACCCGCGGCGACTCCGAAGACAGCCAACTAGCAGCATAACAAGACCGACTCTAAATGCCATCTTGGCTCACCTGGCTTTCTCCTCCTCCCCCTCATTGCCAACTTTCCTTCGCGGAGAAGTCGTGGGCGCCTCTCCCCTCCCCTCCCCTCCCCACTCCATTTCTCTGGTCTAAAAACCAAGGTGTCCCCCCCGCGCCCCTCCCAAAAGTGATCGGCATCCGCTGATGGACAGACAGGGCGGTGGGAGGGGGGGGGGCGTGCCATCTGCCTCTTTGCAAACTCTCTTTGGCATCTTGCAGAAACTTTGGGAAGTTGCTTGCAAAAGGGAAAGGAGCCCATTGCCCAAATCTGGGGCGAAAGGAGAAATAGCGGAGCGGAGGCCGGATTCCTGTCCTTTTTCAACTCACCGGATCTCGCTAAGTTTGGCTGGGGGCGGGGGGGGGCACCGGCGTTGTCTCCAAGGGGAACACCCACCCCTGGAATTTGCAGCTAGCGTTTTGCTCACGGCCGGGCGAACGCCTGAGATGGAAGCCATCTGCCAGGGGTAGGAAGAAACAAACAACGAGTCGTGATGACAACCGCAGTGACTTTCACACCAACATCCGTTTGAACAACGGCTTCTTCTGCGGCAGGCGGAACGAGCTTTCTCGGGGTTCCTGCAAGAAGCTGGGTGGGGGTTTTTTTTGGGGGGGGGAGTGGGGTTTGATCCTTGCTTAAAAACTTGGGCGGAAAAAAACCCTCAAAACTTATTTATACCGGCGTCCCTTTCAGCTCATGCTACCGTTCCTGGGTTGTTATACTGCCAAATCTCCTTTTTTTTTGTTGTTTTTTTGCCCTTTCTCCTCCGGGGGTTCTGAAAAGACAATACTAAAAATAAAAATAATTTTAAAAAAGCTGGAAACCACCCTCCTGGTGTGCACCGTGGCCCCAAAGGCCCCAGTTTTTTGGGGGGGGCATTTATTTACGTTTTGCAAAATAAATCCAGATGAAGGGATGGTAGGTGGGTGGTACTAACGGCAATACCAGGACGTCCTTGGCTTATGGCTTCAATCGAGCCCGAAATTGCTGTTGCTAAGCGAGACGGTTCTTAAGTGTGTGTGTGTGTTTTGCCCCTGTTTTTTGCCTCCCCATCATCATTAAGGGAATCCCTGTGAGTTCCCCCCCCCCCCCCCGCTCCCCCGCGTTGATTTTGCTGGGCAGACGGTCGCAAAAGGGGATCTGGTGAACTCTGGGACGTTGCAACCGTCATAAGTACATGCCAGTTGCCAAGCGTTCTGAATTTGGATCGCGTGAGCACGCTCCTAAGTCACTTTTCTTTTCCAATGCCGTTGTAACTTTTTTTTTAAGTATATTTTTTTTTAAATTCATAAACATTTTGAATACAGTGTATTGTCAGGGCTTATCATTTACAGAAAGGCAAAGGAGGAAGAGACAGGGATATTAACATATTGTATATACTAATAGCAATAATAATAGTGTACCAGAATAGTTTTAACTAGATTTTTTAAAATCTTAGCTTATTTGTCATTCTGTTGGTTATATTGGCATCTTTATAATTATAAACCATCTTTATATTTAATTCATAAATAGCAATAATCTTCATCTAATTTCTACCTCTCATCTCTAGCCACTCGTAAAATCTATTCCATGTTAAGTAATAATCTTCTTTGTCCTTTGTTTTTAAACGTCAATCTATCCATCCCTGCACAGTCCAATATTTTCCGAATTACATCCTCATCTGATGGAGTGTTCTCATTTTTCCAATATTGTGCAAATACAATACATGCAAAACTTAACATATAGTCCCTTTTATCATAGCCCTCCGGCAATATACCCAACAAAAGTGTTTCTGGTTTCAGATCTGTACGTTGCTTGATCATCTTTTCTTTTGAATGGTCACTTTTAAACGGAGTGCTGTAGATTGAGACTATGTGTATATGTCTATGGAGATTCTCAGGCATCCATCATTTCATGGTTATCCCAAAAGTGCCGGACAACACCTGGACTTTCTGGTTTTTCTTCTCTGAAGACGTTTTGCTTCTCATCCAAGGAGCTTCTTCAGCTCTGACTGTGGATGGTGGGGAAGGGAAGGATTGATACTCCTTGCAGGCAGCTGGTCATTTGCATCCTTTCTAGAGAGGCGTTGAGATTACTTGGACCCCGAGGATACAAGATAAACCTCCAAGTGGCCTCAACGACCCTCTAAAAGGATGTAAATGACCAGCTGTCTGCAAGGAGTTCTCAATCTTTCCATTCTCCAGCATCCACAGTCAGAACTGAAAAAGCTCCTTGGATGAGAAGCGAAAGAAAAATCCAGAAAATCCAGTTGCCTCTTGGGAAAAAAAAAAACTCCCCAGCTTCTTTATTGAAAGTGGGATGGAGTTCCCTGTTGTGAAACGGAACGGGGGCGTCTCTTCCGGCCTCCTTGACCGCCCGTTGATGGCCACAAACGCACTCTCTCCATTTTCTGCCTTTTTGACATCATCCACAGGCTGGAAGACACCATGTGGTGGATGTTTGCACAAGGGGAAGCATCGGTGGGGGGAAAAAAACCCAACCAGCCAGCACTTACGTAGGCAACTCCGTTCCTAGAGATGCAATTCAAATGTGACATTATTACTATTTTTTCCTTCTTCCTCCGAGAAACAGATGGATCAGTTTGAGACTTGAGAATAGCCCCACGCGTGAAGAAGGCTCGGAATGAATATATATATATATAAGTCTTAAATTATACTTCTCGGAAAGTAGAGCAAAAAAACAAACCCCTCTTCTAACCGCCGTTCAAACTGAGGACGCGTTGGTCGTTCTGCAGAAATTTACAGATAATCAGGGTTGGAAGGGACCTTGTAGGTCATCTAGTCCAACCCCCCTCCACCCAAGCTGGAGACCTACACCATTTCTGACAGATGGCAGTCCAGTCTCTTTTTGAAAGCTTCCAATGGTGAAGCTCCCACAACTTCTGAGCCATGGAGTCTTTTAAGGCCAAAAGGTTCGGCGTCGGACCGAGAAACCAAAGTTAAAATCTTGGGCCGTGTTTCTAGTCCACAGGAACCATAATACGTGAGATGCCTTTAAGGTTTTTTTTTTTCCTCCTGGCCCTCAACTTTTTCATTCAAAGTTACAACGGCAATGAAGACAGTGTCTTATCACCGCTTTTCACTCTTACGACTGTTGCAGACTGGTTCATAGTTACGAAGGTTGCAGCGTCTTGGCCCCCCACGTGATCCCCTTTTGCAACCGTCTGACAAGCAAGATCAAAGTGGGGGGGGGAGCCAGATTCACTTAACAACCGTGTTGCTAACTTAACAACGGCAGCCAGAAAGTTCTTTAAATGGGGCAAAACTATCTTAGCAGTGGAAATTTCGAGTTCAACCATGGTCGTAAGGCGAGGAATCCCTCTATTCACCTCTTTTTCCACCTCCCCTGTTAATGCACTGGACACTTTTTTTGCTGCGGTCATGAAACAAGGACATTACCTCCCTCCCTGGCTTTTGTCTTTATCTGTCCAGGAAGAGATCTATCAAAATAATAGCTGGCATGTGCCCTCCATTATCATTTTCTAATTTCAGCAAGGAGACGGATGGTTTTGTTTGGTCAATTCTTTTTTTTTTTTCTTTCTTTTAATGATGCTGGTAATTAAAAATTTGCCAGGGCAAAATGGTGCCCTTTTTTTCCTTTAGTTCCGGGCTGATAGATCCCAGCCTGAGCGTTTTTCTGAAGAAGGGAATTGGAGGAGGCAGAATCCAACCGCTGGAGAATTCTGAGCTGAAATTTACAGATGAACAGAGTTGGAAGGGATCTTGTAGGTCATCTAGTCCAACCCCCCGCCCAAGCAGGGGACCCTACGCCATTTCTGACAGATGGCAGTCCAGTCTCTTCTTGTGAAAGCCTCCAGGGATGAAGCTCCCACAACTTCCGAAGGCAACTCCTATTCCGTGGGTTGATTGTTCTCCCAGTCAGGAAATTTCTCCTTATTTCCAGATTGAATCTCTCCTTGATCAGTTTCCATCCATTATTCCTTGTCTGGCCCTCATCATCCTGGTTGCTCTTCTCTGTACTCTTTCTGGAGTCTCAACCTCTTTTTTTTTTATAGTGTGTGGTGACCCAAACTGGATGCAGTACTTGAGATGTGGTCTTACTAAGGCTTTAGAGAGTAGTATTAATACTTCACTAAAAGCAGTCAAATGAGTTCAGTTTTGATCACGTAACCCTGAGGATGCTACAGTGATTGTAAGCACGAGGACTTTCACTCGTTTCGGTGCAGTGGTGACCTTGAACCGTCCTTAAAAGGAATGGCAGTCTGTTGAGCATTGCAAAGAAGAAAATTAGAAAATTGCAGAGGCTGTAGGGTCATAAGTATTGCAACAACTCAAATATTTACATTAAGTATTACAACTTCAATTACTGTTGAATGATAGCACCCAGCAAAATATCTGCTGGTGAACACTTTTTCTTCCTAACCTTTATGTGGTATGGCAAGAAGGTTGCAATGATCAAAGAATCTGACTTGGCCAAAAAAACCCAAAACCTCTTCATCTTAAAAGAAGATAATTTTTGTAGCTCAGGGTTGAACTGTGGAGTCCTCGGTACTCTATGAGCCTGGGTGGTTTTCTTACTAGATGTTTCATGACCCAATTAGGTAACATCATCAGTGTCTGTGGGAGTGTGGCTCGCTCCCTGTTTATATGCAATACCTCAGAGAAAGAGAGAAAAAAGAGAAGGAGTGAAAAAAATTAATAATCCTGGCAGCAAAATTCAAGATACCGATTTGTATTTGTATTTATTTGATTTATCAGTCGCTTACAAGATACAGGTATAAGAATAAATATAGTTTTGAATACATGAGATAGATACTCATAAGAAAAATATAAAATAAACAATAGGACAGGGACGGTAGGCACGTTGGTACACTTATGCACGCCCCCTACAGACCTCTTAGGAAAGGGGTGAGGTAAATAGTAGACAGTCTAAGGTTAAAGTTTTGGGGGTTTGGGGAAGAAACCAGAGAGTCAGGTAGAGTATTCCAGACATTGACCACTCTGTTGCTGAAGTCGTATTTCCTGCAATCCAGTTTGGTGTGGTTAACCTCGAGTTTGTATCTATTGTTTGCTCTTGTGTTGTTATGGCTGAAGCTGAAGTGTTCATTGACAGGTACAGGAGTCAATTGTTAGATCTCAGCAAAAAAGCTGCGGCTTCAGTTCTTAGATCCTTGCCGATAATGAAAAAAAACCCAAGTGGAAAGTGCAGCAGCACATCAAGCTACTTGTTCAATTCAAGCTATTTATTTATTTATTTTTTCCCCGGATGCTCTTTTCAAATCCTTTTCCTGCTCAATTTCTATTTAACAGCATTTCGAGCCCATTAAAACCGTTCCATTTCGGCCGCTCTATTTTTTAGCCCCGTCGAAGGATAACAGGTTTCGACAAACAACGCCAAGTCAATCTCTCTCTCTCTTTTTTTTTATTTTTTTCCCCACTTTCTTGGGGGGCATTTTTGTGCTATTTTGGCTACCCAACGCATCTTGAATTTTGGTACAAGGGAGAGCTGCTAAAAATAGGAAGGCTAAATTAGGGGATGGTTTTAAGCTAGCATCCTATGTGTCAACGGTGGACAAGCGATGTTTGTGGAAAGGTTTTCCTGCTGGGCCACCACCACCATCTTTCTCCCTGCTCTCCCCCCACCACCACCACCCCCGCCCCCAGGTCTGTTGCTTTGGAAGGCAGAGGTAGACTGCTCCTGAACCTGGAGGTTTCACTTAACTGAAGAAGCAAACGCATCATTGCAGCGTAGTTTCTCCTTGAAGGCCAGAGAGTTATAAAATAACTTCAACCACCTCACCCATCTTCCCAGAGACTCGATTTTGCTACGTGTCCTGGTTTGTAGGTGGGTAAAAATAACTTTCTCTCCTATCTCACACACCCCTCCTCTTCTGTTCTTGGATTGCTGCAATAAAGGTTGGTCAAATACGTCTCTTAGTGGAGAGCTGGAGAGAGCCAGTTGGGGTGACAGTTAAGGCATCAGGCTCAAAACCAGGAGACTGTGAATTCTAGTCTCACCTTTGGCATGAAAATTAGCCGGGTGACTTTGGGCCAATCACCAGGAGATGGTGAATTCTAATCCCACTTTAGCCATGAAAGTTGGCTGTGTGACTTTGGGCCAATCACCATGAGACAGTGAGTTCTAGTCCTGCCTTTGACATGAAAGCTGGTTGGGTGATGTTGAGCCAATCACCAGGAGATGGTGAATTCTAGTCCTGCGTTAGGCGTGAAAAATGGTTGAGTGACTTTGAGCCATATCACCAGGAGATGGTGAATTCTAGTCCTGCCTTTGACATGAAAAATGGTTGAGTGACTTTGAGCCAATCACCAGGAGATGGTGAGTTCTAGTCCTGCCTTAGGCATGAAGCCAACAAGATGACCTTGGGCCAATCTCTCTCTCTTTCTCTCTCTCTCTCAACCCTAGGAAGTAGACGAAGGCAAACCGGTTCTGAAAATCGAGGCCATCTCAGGAGTCAATGCTGATTCAAAAGACACAAGGTATAACAATTATTTTGGCCCTTCTCCCCTAGACAGCAGACTCCATAGAAGCAGAAAAAGGGAACCAAGGGCAAAATATTGGAAATGAAATATTATACTGGAAATGTGGACTCGGAGGCTCGAAAAATGGATGGCAGGATTCTTGTACCCGGGGCGGGGTGGGGGAGGAGAAAAACCCATTAATAGAGTTTGCTGTCTGAGCAGGAAACCATCAGACTGACAATATTTTCGCCTTCAGCAATAGCTCAATGGGAACAAAATGTAACGTAAAACTGTTTCTTTATAGGAAATTTGGTGACGCATCGAGGAGATTTTTAAAGACAGCTAGAGAAGGAGCAAGCTTTCAAATACAAACCAGCAGTGAATATCTATCCATCTATCTGGATTCAAGTCCTCTTTTGCCCTGTCTGGACCCATGCGGTCTTTCAGCCTCAGTTTCCTATTCTGTAAAATGGGCGCGACAGAGTCTTCCTTAAGCTAAGGGCTGGAAACTTCCAACTTTCCCTCAAAAGGGGTTTTTCCTTTAAAAAGGGTCTATCTAGATTTTTTTTTAAAAAAAGTTAATTGCCCTTCCTTGCTGTTTGTGAGTCCACCCACCAAAGACAGGTTTCTGGAACCTGCCCTGCTTCCCCTCAGTCTTGGCAACATCTTCATGCTCCAGAAATTATAATTATTCCAATAAGCCTTCCCATCAGTGCAATTTTCCCCCAATGAATGCTTCTCACATGCTTTTTGGTTGAAAACCCAAAGAAGGGACTGCACAGCTTCCTTCCTTCTGCTTTGGAAGAAAAGGCAGGGTAGTATAAATAAAATAAATTAATGCTTAGAGGGGAATATATCCTTGCTTCCTATTCCATGGATCATTCAGGCTGCTGCTGGTGATTTTCTCAGTAATTCCTTCGTGCATTGTTTTCTGCTTGATGTATTTGTCTGGAATTAATCCTTGCTTATCTGGCTGTTGGCTGCTGGAGAGAATATGTTTGGATTCTATTTTCTCCCTTTCTTAGCTTTTTTTTTTTTAATTATCTCTTTCGAACGGTGTGGGAAGGTGCTTTATCTCTATGTGTCCGTTGATGGCTGCTTTGTCCAAATGCCAAGATTCCAGGAATTCTCTACTGTTTCTGGATTTGGCTTTGATATCGTGATGCTCATAGATTCCGAGTTGACAACCGTGGTTGAGTCCGTCCCATGGGGTGAAATTAAGGTCTTCTTGTTATGTCTTCTGACTGCTAAGTTGGTAATCATGGATGCCCTCAGCTACTCTTCTATCTACACATTGGCTGTGACAGTCCTTATACTGTATTTTGTCTCCTGTGTTTTTCCCCAACTTGGGCTACTATTTTGGTTTACTTAAGATGTTTTGGGGAGGGCTTTAGTCAAGTTTGTATACTACTGTATGGCTGTATACAGTCTGTTGGTTGTTTCTCTGAGATTATTTTGATGTAGGGTAGTGTTATCCCTCTTGCAAGTCCCTTGGACTGCAAGGCCCTCCAATCAATCGGTCCTAGAGATCCACCCTCGCTGCTCTTTAGAAAGCCAGATCCTGAAGAGGAAACTCAAAGACTTTGGCCACCTCATGAGAAGGAAGGACTCCCTGGAGAAGAGCTGAATGCTGGGAAGGATGGAAGGCCAAAGAAGAAGAAAGGGATGGCAGAGAAGGAGGGGGCTGGATGGAGTCATTGAAGCAGTCGGCGTGAGCTTCAAGGGACTCCAGAAGATGGTGGAGGACAGGAAGGCCGGGACGAACCTTGTCCATGGGATTGTGATGGGTCAGACACGACTTTGCAATTAACAACAAGACTTATCCTTTTCCTAGTTGGTTGCAGGTTGAGCAGTCCAGCATTTTTTGCTCAAAGTTGTGTGTGGGAGCAACCTTGTGATGGTGTTAGAACCACAATATAAATTCCCGATTCAGGACAGTGGCAGATAAGGGGCTGAATTACAGCCACCGAAGGACCAAATGTCCCAGAGAGTGGTGGACAATCCGTTCTCCGGCATCCCTATTAGATTGGAGATTGGAGACTTTGAACTGTCCCGTCTTGGAAACCGATTTGTCCCCATTCTAAGAACACCCTTCCGAGGCCAAAGAGGGCCAGTCCGACTAAGCAGGAGACGGAGAGAAGCCAGTGACCGGTGGCACGTGGCCACTTTCTTTAAGTGGCCTTCTCCTCCCATCCAGCACGGAGGGCTCTCTCTAACCTTTCAACCTTGCTCGGCCTCCGTCCGACTGCTGGCCAAGCGGCGCTGTCCGGGATTTGGGGGAAGTGGATGGGGTGAAGGGGGTCTCCCTCGCCCATCCTTAGCAGCGCAAGGCAACTCGCAACGGATCGCTCGCCGGCTTGCTCCATCCAAGGTCGCCGGGCGCGCACGGAGAAGGGAGGCATCGCTCCGCCGGCTTGCTCCATCCGAGCTGCGCCCCTGTCCTGCCCGCTGGGACTGGAGGAGGGCCGGTCTCCCCCAAATATAGGCATGCCGGCGCCCGCCCTTCCTGAGCTCCGCCTCTCCCCCCCCCCTCCCCAGCTTCTCGCCGGTGGCGGAGGAGCCGCAGTCAATGAGCAGCCGCCGTGCGCGCCGAGGGGCGGCCGGTGGAGGCAGCTCCACCTCCTTCCAGGGCTCCGAGGCTGGGCATCAGGCTCGGCCGGCGTTGGCAGCAGCAGCAGCAGCGGCGGCGACTGCAACCCACCAGCATGGGCGGTGGCGGCTGAGCGGCGTGGCGGCGATGAGCCAGGGAGACCATGGGCACCGCCGTCTCCAAGCGCCGCTCGCTCCGCAACGAGGCCGTGGCATCGGTGGCGGCCAAAGTCAGGTGAACGACGGGCTCTGCCCCGCCAGGGAAGCGCGGGGTGGGGGTGGGGGAGAGCTCGGGGTGCGGGGAGCGCGTGGGCGTGTGTGTGTGCCTCCCCTCCCAACCCAAGGAAGGTGGATAGGGGTCGCCAAGAAAAGCCGCGCGTAAAAAGGCTGCGCGTAAAAAGCCGGCGGGGGCGCAGCAGCTGCGGGAAGGGCGAAGGGGAGCCGCACACGCTAAAGCCGGAGCCGGGAATTGGGGCGGGGGCTTCGGGAAGAGGAGGGGGGGGTCGTGCAGCCTGCAAAGGAGAAGCCGGACAGGAGGAGGGCGCAACGGGGAAGGCAGCGAGCAAAGGCACCGCGGCGGCGGGGGGTTCGCCGGTTGCTACGGGGGTAGGAGGAAAGGACGTGCGAAGGCGCGACGTGCAGCGCTTTGTGCTTTTGCGCTCGGGTCGAGCTTGGCAATCCGCAGCTGGGGAGAAGAAGGGTGGGGGGAGGCGGCCGTCGGAGGCGGTTCTTCTCCCGTGGAGCAACCAACCTAAGCCGAAAACCAGCATCTCCGGCTCAAGTTAAACACTCAAGCGCTGGGTGCGGATTTGTGCCGGCGCCGCCAACCCGTTGTTGCGCTCACACACCCCACACTTGGCTAAATCCGGGAGGTTCTATCCCCCTGCCCGACCTCTACCACAGGGGTACCCGCCGCTGCTTTTAACAAGCCCCAGACCGAGCTGCACCCCGGACTCAGTTTAGGAAGGCTGATGCCCTTTTCTTGTGAGTTTCTGTCGAGCTTTGCGGGTTTCTGCCGAATCCGTTCGTCCTGGAGTCTTCCCAGGCTGCTAAAACTCTGTGCCATTGAATGCGAAGTCCTGGATTCAGGATCCAGCCGCGATTGGAGAGAGGGAGAGAGAGAGAAAGGAAGGGAAGGAAGGAAAGGAAAGGAAAGGAAAGATAGATGAAAGGGGAAAGGAAAGATGGAAGGGAAGGGAAAAGAAGGACAGATGAAGGGAAGGGAAGGAAAAGAAGAGAAAGGAAAAGAAAGGAAAGACAGATGAAAGGCGATGGAAAAGGAAAAGGAAAGATGAAAGGAAAGATGGAAGGGAAGGGAGAGGAAGGACAGATGAAAGGGGAACGAAAAGAAAGGAAGAAAGGAAAGGAAGGAAAGGGGGAGGGAGGAGGGGAGAGGAAAAGAAGAGAAGGAAGGAAGGAAAGAAGGGAGGGAAAGGAAGGAAGGAGTTTGATTACTAGTGCACATATCAGTGCTGTGAGCATGATATCAACACATCTTAAGAAAGAAAGAGAGACTTTAAAAAATAATAATAATAATAATACCCCCAACTTTTCCCTTCCACCGGCCAGCCAGGAACCGCTGCTGCTCTATATTTTCAGCCCAGCTGTCCCTTCGGGTTGGGTCGAAATAGCAGCTGACGTGAGGTGGGAAGCACTTGGCAAGCTGCCCCGTCCCTGTTGGAACATTTGTGGCAAAGCTCCAGGGAGCCCCTTGCTTACTCCTTGCGAACTTGCAACTCGGTGGGTGCAGCGTGGAGCCGCAGCGCTGACGGCCGTGCGCGCTTCTGACAGCTCTGCTCCAAGCATGGCCTTCGAGTTGCCCTTAAACCCGCCTTGTGCTACGCGGACGGACGTCGGTTCCCTGGCTTTAATGGGGTGAGGCTGCTGCCTGCACCCCGCAAATCCTCTGGTCCTCAGCGAGCATGGATCCCTTATTAGCCAGGGAGGATCCTGTTTAGCTGGCCAGGCTAGATTAGGGGGGGGGGGGGTGGCAGCGTCCATGAAGAGGTCAAGGAGTGAATTATTGGAGCAGGTGAATACCGCCAGGCGTGGGAAAACTGGAAAGTTATTCCCATGGGTGTTCTTTTCCGGCAGCTTTCACGCTCAGTGAGCGTGCAATTTGCCTTGCCTTTCTTTCGTGTAGAGAACTTGGGTAACTCGTTGGCAGGAGAAATGTTTTCTGTCTCGGAGGCCTTGAGTTTAATCCCCTATAGAATTAACTTGCAATCTTTGGATAGCTTCAGGAATTTAAGGAGCTTGTCTTCCTGTGTTGAACTGTGGTTTGAGGCCGATTCCTACTTTTCAAATCCCTCTCAAAGGGAATTGAGAGCTTCAATTTCTCAAGCACAGAATTTGTTATCCGATGCTCTAAGAAATAGGGTTTTGGCGCGTGCCAAGCGTCTAGTCCTCATTGTCCAGAAGGTGCATTTGCAAACAATGTGGGTGGCGCTTGTAGAATTCTCAGAAGTGGATGTGATGGGGGGGGTATTTATGTGTGTTTGTGTGTGTGTGTGTGTGTGTGGTAGAGCACTTTGTTTTTCTCAGAAACAATGTAAAGAACCCCAGATAGTCCTCAATTTGAAACCATTCCTTTAGCAAGTGTTTGAACGTTAAAAAGCTCTATGTTCAAATCCCAGTTATTCTAAGTAGACAGACAGACAGACAGACAGACAGACAGAAAGAAAGAAAGAAAGAAAGAAAGAAAGAAAGAAAGAAAGAAAGAAAGAAAGAAAGAAAGAAAGAAAGAAAGAAAGAAAGAAAGAAAGAGAATTACAAAATTGGAAGAGATCTTGGAGGATGGATGGATGGATGGATGGATAGACAGACAGACAGACAGACAGATGTGTGGATAGTATGTAGATGAGATAGACAGGTAGGTAGATGGGTAGGTTGATAGACAGAAAGAAAGAAAGAAAGAAAGAAAGAAAGAAAGAAAGAAAGAAAGAAAGAAAGAAAGAAAGAAAGAAAGAAAGAAAGAAAGAAAGAAAGAAAGAAAGAGAATTACAAAATTGGAAGGGATCTTGGAGGATGGATGGATGGATGGATGGATAGACAGACAGACAGATGTGTGGGTAGTAAGTAGATGAGATAGACAGGTAGGTAGGTAGATAGATAGATAGATAGATAGATAGATAGATAGACAGACAGACAGACAGACAGACAGACAGACAGACAGACAGACAGACAGACAGACAGACATGGATGGATGGATGGATGGATGGATGGATGGATGGATGGATGGATGGATGGATGGATGGAACAACAATATCCCTTACACTCATATACCACTTCCCAGCCCTCTCTAAGCGGTTGAGAGTATCATCATCTTGCCTCCAACAATTTGGTCCTCATTTTAGCGACCTCAAAAGGATGGAAGGCTGAGTCAACCTTGAGCCGGTCAGGACTGAAATCCAGATAGATCTCAGATGGATGGATGGATAGATAGATGATAGACAGAAGGAGAGAGAAGTTCCCTGAAGATGAGCTCTAGTCTAGAACAAGTCTGAAACCTGGGAAGACAAAAACCTCTGGCCTTTGACCGGCCCAGATTGGATCCTGAAACATGATCCTGGGACATGCATATTCGCCTTCATTCGTGTCTCTTCCGCCACCCACATTCACCCCTGTGATTCCTCTCTCCGAGACACTCTTCTTCCATTTCAGAAGCGGTTAGAAAAAGAACATCCACGGGAGATAAAATCCAGAAAGCTTTCCTTTCCCCGATCCTCTGATTTTTCCAGGATAAGAAGCTGGAAATTACTCTTAATTTCCTATCATTTGGAGAACAGAAGCCGGGCCCGTAAGTCTTGATGCCGTTGAAGTGCTGACATTTCATTTGAAAAACGGAGGTGCTCTTTCTCATTGCAAGAACGTGGAAATAATTATTTCAATGTTTCCCCCCCCCCCGTGCCCTGTTCTTTTGTCCCACACTGCCCATCAAAAGAAAGTTATTGATCCGGTTCGACTTCCATCCCGTCTTTATTTGAGACAACTCCAGATGGTGCACCAAATATTCCTGCCTCCTTTTTTTTTTTTTTTTCCCTCCTCCTTCTCCCCTCCTGCGACAAAAGAAATCCCTATCCGCTGGACTGGGAAGGAAAATGCTGGCTCAAGGTCACCCAAGCTAGATTCTGTGCCTTAAAAATCTCTTCGCTTTCCTTATTTCTACAGTATCTGGCCCTTTCCACCACTACCCCATTACCGGATAGGTTTTAAGATCCAACTGGACCTGCTTTGTTCCTGCAGTGGGATTGCCCTTCTCTCCGTCTTCCAGCTCTGACCAAGGTCAAAAACATGGAGCTGCTAAAACTGGGGTCTACTTTGAGATCTCTTAACCGGTAGAAGGAAACTCTAGAAACCTGATCGGCTGAAAAGAAAATTCTAGTCCTGCCACTAACAATAAAGTTTGCTGGGAAATAGCCTCTCTTGGGATCTGCTCCCTGGTTACAAAACCCAAGGATCTAGAAAAGCATGCCTGGCTGTTTTCTATCAGTCTAAAAACAGATTCTTCTTCTTCATCCCGTTGTATTCAGTGTGTTAAAAGAAAAAGAAAAAAACCTTTGCAAATAATGAAAGTTTTTGAGACTCTGAAAAGAGGGCCAGAGAAGAGCAAAAAAGGAAAAAAAAATGATTTAAGGGATTGGAGGATTAAAACAAATTGCAGGAATTGGGTTTGGCTAGTTTAATAAAAAAGGACCAGGAGTGAGGAATTGGATACGTCTAGTTGCAAAGAAGGACTAAGGATGACATGATAGCAGTGTTCCAATATTTGAGGGGCTGCCCCAAAGAAGAGGGAGTCGAATCTATTCTCCAAACACCTGAAGGCAGGACAAGAAACAATGAATGGAAATTAATCAAGGAGAGAAAGCAACCTAGAACTAAGGAGGAATTTCCTGACACTGAAGACAATTAATCAAGTGCAAAGGTTTCCCTGCAGAAGTTGCAGCTCACCCTCTGTAAAACTTACATGTTTTATGTATCTTTATTGTGTTTTACACATCGATTTTGTTGGTAACGAAGTGCCTTGTGCTAAACATTGTATATATTTTTTTCTTTTTTAATCTTTAATAAAGTTTATTTAAAAAAAAGAAGAAGCAGTTGCGGCTGTTCCAACCCCGGAGGCTTTCTGGGATGGTACTGAGTCTCCTGCTTAAGCAGGGGGCTGGACTAGAAGACCTCCAAGGCCCCTTCCAACTCTGTCATTCTATAGTCAAACCTCCCGGTTCTCCAACGGCAAATTATTTCGTGCAAGCTACATATGCAGGCAGTCGCCGACTGATGGACCACGACGAAGCTCGACGTCTCTGCTGCTAAGGGAAACCTTTGCTCGGGGAAGTTGGCCCCGTTTCAACGACCTTTCCGGCCACCGTGCTTAAACGAGTCGCTGCAGTCGTTAAAGCCAGTCACGTGGTCATTAAGCAAATCTGGCCTCCCCCTTTGATTTCGCTGGGTAGAAGGTGACCCCGGGACACTGCCACCGACATAAATATGAGACAGTTGCCAAGCATCCGAATTTGGATCAGGTGACCAGGGGGAGGTTGCAACGGTCGTAAGTGGGGAACAAATAGTCATAAGTCACTTATTTCAGTGACGTGTGAACTGGTCACTAAATGAACTGTTGTCAGCCGAGGACGGCCTGTGCTTAACCCCCTTCCTTTTTTCCTAGCTGGATTTTAGGTTTCCCTGTCCCTATCTCAGTTCACTTGGGAACAGAATCTCCACATTCTTTTTTGTTTTTAATTTTTATTTATTTTTTTGACAACAATCATCGACAGACACAAACATAAAACATCAAATAAAACCACCTTTCCACTGTACAGTCTGTCGGTTGGTACCTATCTTTTGTGCTCAAAATCAACAGTCTTTCCCTTCTAGATTTAAATTAAAATTCATATTATATAAGTCAACTATGCATGTTATATTATAGTATTATCAAATCATTATTAGACTTTAATTACAAATCCATGTCATCCTTTTCGAGCGAATCTCAACCTCTACAAATCCTAGTTCATAATATCATTCATTTCATTGTAACTGATTATAACCTCATGGTATTATCTTGTCATTACAATTAAGTTATATTTATATTAGAAGATATTTTACTTCTCTATTTTCTTATCTAGCCATTGATAAAATAAATCCCAGATTCTTTATCTTCTTGCTCTCTAATTGCTAACTGTCAATTTACTCATTCCTGCAACATTCCATTATTTTCTTCGAATCTCCACATTCTTAAGCAAGGTTGTTAAAGGAAGTTGCGGCCAATTTGACGGCAAAAACTGTTTTTGGATGGTGGTGGGGCATGGTTGTTTAGCGAATCGAGCAGTTTTTAAATGAATCCTGTCTCCCAGATCACCTTGGCTTGTTGAGAGCCAAGCTAGGAAGAGGGCAAAGGAGGATTTTGGGATGCTGCAAACATCGTAAAAGTCCATGCTGGTGTCCGAATTTTGATGACGTGACATGAGGACGCTGGGATGGTTCTAAATGCAAGGACCTGGCATAAGTCACTTCTTATTCTTCTCCTCCTATTGTCAACATTTTATATTTTATGGAAGTGCTTCCTCCTCTTCCTCTTCCTCCTCCTCCTCCTTCTCCTTCTCCTTCTATTTGCAACATTTTATATTTTACAGAAGTACTGCTTTCTTCTTCTTCTTCTTCTTCTTCTTCTTCTTCTTCTTCTTCTTCTTCTTCTTCTTCTTCTTCTTCTTCTTCTTCTTCTTCTTCTTCTTCTTCTTCTTCTTCTTCTTCTTCTTCTTCTTCTTCTTCTTCTTCTTCTTCTTCTTCTTCTTTTCTCTCCCCCCCCCTCCTCCTTCTCCTCCTCCTCTTCCTTATTATTGTTGTTATTGTTAATCTTTGGTGAGATTCACAGCCTTTGGGGCTGGTTGATAGCTCAACAGCTCGAGTCCTAACCAAGGACCTAGGAACTGTTCAGGTAGCGTCGGAGGATATAAACTGTTCCAAGTAGGGTGGGTTTTTTTTGTAGAATCAGGGTATTCAAGTCTGATAAATTCAGAATTTCCAAATAGCGGGGCAGCCCTTTAGGTATTGCTCCAAGGGCTCCAATTATAATGGGGATAACACACGGTTTCTTTTTTCTATTATTATTATTTAATATTATTATTATTAATTGCACAGTGAGCCAGATGTTTGGCCTTTTGGTCTACTTATGGAGTCCTTACCAAGGACCTGGGACAGGCACATCTGGATGTTTGAGGGTGTTACAGAGATCGCTGCAGGATGGAAGCTGTTCCAAGCCAAGCTGCCTTCTGCAATTGACCGATGGTGAATTTGTCAATGCCAATGAGGGTGTTCAAGTGGCTCCAGTTGTTTTGGGACTGAACCCAAGGCGCACATTACTATTGGTACTACCCTTGCTTGCCTTTGCCACAGTCGTTCCCTTTCGATTTGTAGGTCTTTGTATTTTGTGATCTTCTCCAGTTCTTCCTCTTCGATGATGATGATGATGATTATACTGCTTTATAAAAACCCGAGTGAGGTAACCCCTGGAATATTGCATCCAGTTTTGGGTCACCACATCACAAAAAAGATGTTGAGACTTTGGACAAGAGATAGAGCAACGAAGATGATTACAAGGCCTGGAGACTAAAACATATGAAGAATGGTTGCAAGATTTGAGCTTTCTAGAGAAAAGAAGGTCTTGGGGGTGGTATGATAGCAGTCTTCCAATATTTGAGGGGCTGCCCCAAAGAAGAGGGAGTCAAGCTATTCTCCAAAGCCCCAGAAGGCAGGACAAGAAGCGATGGGTGGAAACTAATCAAGGAGTGAAGCAACTTAGAACTAAGGAGGAATTTCCTGACATTGAGAACAATTAATCAGTGGAACGACTTTTGCCTCCAAAAGTTATGGGTGCTCCATGACTGGTGGTTTTTAAGAAGAGACTGGACAACCATTTGCTTGAATTGGTGTAGGGTTTTCCTGTTTGAGCAGGGAGGGGTTGGACTAGAAGACCTCCAAGGTCCCTTCCACCTCTGTTACTCTGTTTATTCCCTTTCTTTAGGATTAAAAAGCAGAACTGGAGATCCAACCATCTCTATGTAGACCCTAGAGTAGGAGATTCTCAGCAGCTCAATTTGGCATCTCTTGGGGTTCCTCAAGCTCTTAATTTGATTCCCAGCGCCCCTGAACAATTACTTCCCTCGACGGCTAATTACCTTTTGTGAATTCTTCTTCTTCTTCTCGTTTCGCCTCTTTGTAAACAACCAAACTTGCAACATGAATTTAGAGACAGGAGGTTTGTTTCTGCTCCCAAAGGGACAGAGAGCTGGTGGATTTGGGCTAGGTGGACTTTTGAAGGGGCCGCCCCGTGATCAAAAAAGGTGGAGAACCTCCTGGGATCGTACGGTTGAATGAGGTGTATATCCATGTCTCTGATTTTGCTGGAGGTGGGGAAAAAAATGGCTCGGATCGGCCCAGTTGTGTTATCTCACCCACTTGGGGAGCAGCATCTAAACATGTCAGTCAGGACTACGGAAGAAGTTAACCTCTACTGTGGAATTGAACCGAGGGACCGTTTTCTGTCACGGAATCAAGGATCAGCGAGGATGCCATAGAAATCCTTCTCGCGTACTTCCCTCTTCTCACTTTGTCCTCGGTGTCAATGAGTGGCGAGTTGGAAAACTGGCCAACATAACTGTAGATAACCACTTCGAGGGTTCCAGCATCCATGGCATGTTTGGGGCCGAGGATGATGGTAGTTGGGCTTCAACTTTTGTGGAAGGTTTCAGCTGGAGAAAGAATCTTAAGATGTCTTGATATCAATGTCCACAGTGCATCAGATGTGCCTTAGTAATTTTCCTTTCCTTTCCTTTCCTTTCCTTTCCTTTCCTTTCCTTTCCTTTCCTTTCCTTCCTTCCTTCCTTCCTTCCTTCCTTCCTTCCTTCCCTTCCCTTCCCTTCCTTTCCTTCCTTCCTTTCCCTCCCTCCCTTCCCTCATCTCAACACCTTCTTCCCTTCTTCTCCCCTCCTCCTTCCCTTCCTCTTTCCCCCTTTCCTTTCTTTTCTTTTCCTTCCCTTCCCCTTTCTTTTTTCCCTTTTCCTCTTCCTTTCCTCTTCCTTCCCTTCCCTTCCCTTCCCTCTGTTAAAGATCAAAAGCAGAGTCTATCAGATCCTACCCCATTTCATTCTTACCTACGAATCCATCCTAGAGAAGGTCCATCTACGTGGTCCCTAAAAACTGAGCCTAATTTGATGGCACCAAGTTCATCAAAAGATGCGCCCAAGTGTGGGAACAGATGGCCATTAAGAAACCTGTGGTCCTCTCTGGTTTTCCCAATTAGAATTACTTCTCTCTTCCCCCCCCCCACCCCCATCCCTTCCCAACAGGAAAATACGTTTAATTTCTCAGCAGGATATATCACTTGTCAATTTTTCTGCTGGTGTAAGGCCAACGGCAGCATTAGCAACATACCAGAGAGACAGAGGGAGAGAGAATGCATAAGGGGGAAATGAAAAACGCAGGCAATTTTTATTTTATTGGGCTACTATGCATCTCTTTGCAATGTCTCTTATTAAAATTTCCATTTTGGGGGTGGAGGGGAAGCAATGGGATCGGCAGGTAGCAGCGTCTTGAATTTTGCTGCCAGGATTATTAATTGTTTTTTCTTTCTCCTTCTCTTTTTCCCCCTTTGGTTCTTTTGCTGTTTGCATTTTCCCCATGTTGGATTCGACCGAAGAGCGGCGAGGGCTTTTGGCGATTATCTGTCTCAAAATCACCCAGAAGGCAAGAATGGTGCAGGTAGGATGTATTCCCCGAGATTCATACTGCATCGATTTTATAACCACGCCTTCGCTTTGCACCTGGAGATTAATCTTAGTTCGCCCTAATTTTAAAATTGCATCCCTCCCACAAGCCTCATTCTAAAGGCAACATGTATCAGGGGCAAAAACGAATCACACTGAAGCCTTGGAAGAACCTTAGAGACGGCTCTGAAATCGAGCCAAATGATTTAAATTAATACCGACGCCTGCGGGATTTCTCCGTCGGGGCTCCGTTAGCTAACAGAAGCAAGAATGAAGCAAAATAAATTCAGGGCCAGTCTTAAAACTACAGCTGATCAAGGATATGGCTCTACACAGGTAGTCCTGGACTTACAATAGGTTCATTTACTGACCGTTCGAAGTTACAACGGCACTGCAAAAAGTGACTTAGGGCCAATTTTTTTTCACGCTTAGGACCATTGTGGCATTCCCATGGTCACTTGGTTTGTCAACGGACTCACATTTGTGACGGTTGCAGCACCCAGATAGGGAGAAAGTCCCTCAAATCTTGTGTTTCTCATCCTGCTTTTAGATTATTTGTTGGCAAAGTCATATGTCACCAAGAAGACTCAACCCAGGTTGGGTTGGGTCAACCAAGGATGTTCCTCACCCAGATAGGGAGAAAGTCCCTCAAATTTTGTGTTTCTCATCCTGCTTTCAGATCACCTGTTGGCAGAGTCGTACGTCGGTCAAGAAGACTCCCCAGAGATCCACGTGGGTGTTCAGAACAAGCGACGTCTGTCTCTCATTTCTGATGGGAAGTTCCAGCCCACCTTCCCCGAGGAAGCTGGGGAGAAGCTGGCCGGCGAGGGCCCCAAATCCCGAGTCTACACCATTTCCAGCGAGAGGCCCATGCTCTCGCAGCACCAGAGCGAGAGCATGGAGCTGGTAGTCCTGAAAGGGACAGAAGAAGAAGAGGTGGACGGGGAACGGTCCTTAGGTCAGCCTCTCCACAACGCCGGGAGTTCTCACAACATCAGCCGACAATGCAAGGACAGTTGGCCAAGTCACCAGCAAGGCTCGAAAGAGAATCCCAGTTGCGCCCAGCTGGCAGTGTCATCTCAGCATCCGTTTGATGAAGAACATCACCACCAACATCACCAACACCATCACCAACATCACCACCATCATCATCACCAACAGCAACACCAACAACATCAACAACACCAACAACATCATCAGAATGAGGCTGGTGAGACCGGCTGGCGCCGGAAGAAGCTGGAACGAATGTATAGCATCGACCGTGTTTCCGGTAAGGTGCAATCCAGTTATGTCGGCTTAATCTTGGCCACCTCTTGCTGCAAAGGTGTGGTACAGGTAGTCCTGGACTTTACGACCCCAGGCGGTGAGCCCAGCATTTAACGTTGCTAAGCGAGACTCGCTTCGTAAGTGAGTTTGGGCCCATTCCACAGCCGTGCTTGCCGTTGCGATTAATGCAGGGATCGGCAATCTTAAAAACTCGAAGAGCCACAAAGGTCCTAACCGGATGCCCCCCATTCAATTGCGGAGCCGACCAGAAGTCCGGTTCTCCCACCATAGAGTCTCCTCCTAGCACGGTGTCCTTTTTCCTCTACCTGTCCTAACCGAAAGCCTTATCAATTGTGGCTGCCGCCTGGTGACAGGGAGCCACAGCAGAGGGGAGTGAAAGAGCCCCATGCGGCTCTAGGTTGCTGACCCTTAGGTTAAGGGAATCACTGCGAGTTGATACATCAGTAACCCAGTCGTTAAGTGAATCTATATTGACTTTACTTATCAGAAGGTCCCAAAAAGTGATCGTGTGATCTCAAGAACACTGGAACCATCATAAGTACGAGTCTGTGGCTAAATGTCTAAATTTTGATCGTGCAACCCATGGGGGAAGCTGCAAGGGTCCTTAAGTGTGAAAAACGTTCACAAGTCATTTCTTTTTCAGTTGCAACTTTGGTCACTAAATGAACTATTGTAAGTCGAGGTCTACCTGCAGTGAGTTCCATATAGGTTAGTTTCTCTTGGCTGGAAGTAAATCCTTTGGTAGTTGCTATTTTGTTTATTCAAGATGTTATTGTCTCTTTTAAACCAAGGTTAAAAATAGGGACAGAAAAATGGTATTTTTCTCTACCTATGCCTAATTCCAGTCAAATGGCAAACTATGATTTTTAGATTTGGGGGGAATCTTCTAGCTAAACGTTGGCAATTCTGGATTTTATGATGTTACTAGTTCAATAGCCATGCTTCACTACGAAACTATGTGGTTGGACTTAGTTTTTGGGGAGGAAAATAAGGGGGGGGGATTCTGCCTCTGTCTACCAGCACCCATCGGTATTCATCTGGCTAGCATCCTGTCAGTGTGTGAGAGAGTTGAGGGCTGTTTGGAAACTGAAGCAGTATTTGCTGTGTGAGCTAGAAGAAGACAGCAAGGAGCCTGGGCGTGGCTTAGCTCAACTATTTTGGACTAAAGCTGCTTGGTGCTATGAAATTAAAACAGAAACTCCTCTGCTTGTGTTTTGCATTTGGAAGAGATTTCTTTTCAGTGGGGAGGGGGAGTAGAATTCCTTAGCATCAGAGCGTGTTAATAATAATAATAATAATAATAATAATAATAATAATAATAATAATAATAATAATAATAATAATAATAATAATAATAATAATAATAATAATAATAATAATAATAATAATAATAATAATATAGGAAATATTCTAAATGCTCTGATGGTCATTTCAAAAAATCCTTTCTTAAGTGAACCCCTAGAAGCCAAGAGGAACATTTGTGCCAAATTTCAAGTTTGTAGACTTTATGGTTCTGGAGATTTTGTGATGATGCGTGAGTGGGTTTTCGCTCTTATATAAATAGATTCAAATATTGCATAGGCTGTACTGTCGTTTCCATCCCCTTAAACCATTTTAGCGATGCGATGATTGATTTCTGTTTGTTAATGATTCTAATTTGTAGTTATTTTTCCTCCCCCCAATCCTTTATAGGTTAGTTCAACATTTCTCAAACTTGACAGTTTTTAAGACACATGGCTGGGGAATTCTGGGAGTTGAAGCCCACCAGCTGTAGGTTTCTAAACAGGATAAATAAATCCATAAAACGCGAGAGACACGGAGCTAGATAAGGTTATCTTGGCAAGATTGCAAGTCATGCCAATGTAGCTTAAGGGCTGGTCAGTTAATGAATGAACTGTCTTGTTTGATTTCCTTCCCTGCATAATTTGAAGGTGAGGCCCTTTGAACCTTTTGCAATATGAAATTCAAGATAAGATCAAGAAACAGGGAGGAAAATATTTTTTTTCCTGTTACTCCAAAAGCAATTAAATGGCTCCAAAAACATAAAATACTCAGTCTGTTTATTTCCTTTGCAATAATAACTACTCCTAGAGAAGTTATTGCAGCTCTGTGGCTGCTGTAGCAAACTTTGCCCATAAAAATCAGCAACAGCTGAGCCAGATCAGAGGGCATAATATCATTTTTATCCCATGTGATAAGTTCTATATTTGTGGATCGCTTCCCCTTTTCTCTCTTGGTTGTACCACTGAGTTGCTACAATGGTTTGTCACACAACCAGCCAGATGTTTAGACTGGACTTGGCATTTTTGTCAACCTGTTGAGGCCTTCCCCTAAGACCTGGGATAGATAGATGCCATTGTTTGATGATGTTCAAGATATCATCGCAGGAGGTCAGTCATTCAAAGTCAAGCTGCCTTTTGCAATTGACCGATGGGGATTTTTCAATGGCAATGGTGTTCAAGTATTATTATTATTATTATGGTTCATTGCAGAATCAGCCAGATGTTTAAACTAGATTTGGCACCTACTTCCCCAGGACCTGAGATAGGCAGATGTGGATGTTTGACGGTGTTCAAGCTCCGGTTGCAGGATGTAAGCTATTCCAGGTCAAGCTGCCTTCTGCAATTGACCGATCAGGATTTTGTCAATGCCACTGCGTATTATTATTATTATAATAGTTTGTCACACAGTAAACCAGGCTGGATTGGGCATTTGTGTCCACCTCTTGAGCCCTTCCCCAGAGCCTGCCATAGGCAGATGTTCTTGTTTGTGGGTGTTAAAATCCCATCGCAGGATGTAAGCTGTTTCAAATCAAGCTGCCTTCTGCAATTGACTTGATGGCCAATCTGTCAATGAAAAATGAGGTTCAAGTGGTGCTGCAGATGTTTTGGGGTGACTCCCAAAGCGCCAACCCCTATTGGTGCTACCTTGGTGCTTGCTTTTGCCCTGATGGTTCTGCTTCTTACTTACAGACCGTTGTGCTTGGCCATCTTGACCAATTGTTTCTCCTCTTCCTCCTTTATTCCAGATGAGGTTCCTATCAGGACCTGGCTACCCAAAGAGAACCTTTTCACTTTCCAAACGGCGACTACCACTATGCAAGCGTAAGTTCAGACAAAGAAAATTGGGGTGATCAAACAGGGGGATGGGGGACGGCGACATTGGGAGTGGAAGCCGCGTGTGAATCAGGATTCCAACCCATCGTTGCAGGAGCAAAAAAATTAAAATAAAAATTGGCACGCTCTTTCCAATCCCTCCGCCAGCAACTCCCCTGCCATTTATTTATTTAATGTAAGTGATAGAACAGAAGGTCTTCTGTTTATGACTGCTTGTTTAAGGGCGGTTTGAAAGCACCACGTCCTCTGAAAAAAGTGATCTACGATCTCGTTAAAGTCGCGATCGTCGCATAAAACCCCCACAATCACGTCACCACAATCTGGACACTCAGCCCGGCTGCATTGCACTTTTAATTTGGTTCATTAAATTTGTTTTTGCCGCCCCCATCTTGGCACAAACCTCCCCGCGGTCACCCGATCAGAATTCGGACGCTTGGCCGCTGGCTCGTAGTTATTATGACGGTTGCATTGTCCTGCAATCCCTTTTTGCGACCTTCGCCCGTGGGGAAGCCGGATTCGCCGAACCCCCCTTGTTACTGTCTTAAAAAACGGCTTGGTTTCACTTAACAACGGCGTCAAGAAAGATCGTAAAATGGGGCAAAACTCCCTTAGCAACTGTCTTTGCTTAGCAGCAGAAAGATTTGGGCTCCGTTGCGGTCATAAGCTGAGGAATGTGTGTATTTGTGAACCGTTTGCACATCTAAGGATGATTAACGATGAAAAGGGGGATTTGCCACTAACATCTCTTCTTGCTGTTCTTTTATTTCTGCTTCTGGATTCTTTGGGGGGGCCTCCAGCATTTCGTAAGTATAATTGCCTCCGCGCCACCATAAATCTTATGTATTCTTTTATCGCTTGCTTGTATGGGCATCCTTGGGTCAAAACTTCTACATTTCTTCTGGTATGTTGTGCCCGTGTCCAAAAAAAACCCCTCCGAAAAAAAAGACCTAGAGTTCAGCCTTTCTCCTGCAACCATTTTTGTTTGGAAAGGTGAAGATGTTGTGGTCCACAACTCCATTTCCTCCATCTGCTGCTTCGTAACTTCCATTTTTTTTTGTTTTTGTTGTTTTTCTGGCCAAGTTGGGCGACCGGAATTCGAAGCGTGAACCCTTTGCGTTGATCGTTGTGTCAAATCCTTTCCCGCTGCCTCATGTGGTCCTTTGTCCACCCGTGATGTATTTTCGTAGGAGGAGATCCTTTGAGGGGGGTGTAAGATGCAGAGAAAAGAGAGCGCGGTGGTTCAGGGGCTAGAACGCTGAGCTTGTCGATCAGAAAAGGTCAGCAGTTTGGCGGTTCGAATCCTTAGCGTCGCGTCACGGAGTGAGCTCCCGTTTCTTGCCCCAGCTTCTGCCAACCTAGCAGTTCGAAAGCATGTAAAAAATGCAAGTAGAGAAATAGGAACCACCTTTGTTGGGAAGGGAACAGTGTTCCGTGCGCCTTTGGTGTTTAGTCCTGCCGGCCACATGACCACGGAGACGTCTTCGGACAGCGCTGGCTCTTCTTCGGCTTTGAAACGGAGATGAGCAGCGCCCCCTAGAGCCAGAAATGACTAGGATGTATGTGCAAGAGGAATCTTTACCTTTACCTTTAAGATGCAGACGTAAACACCAGAGAGGCTGAAAGAAAATCGTGCAATCAGAGGGAAAGTATTTTGTCTTTGTGGAAATGTGGAACGAGTTTGAATTCTGGTGTCCTGAAACAGTGGACTTTGGAATAATTGGGGGAGTAACCCTCCCACCCTGAAAGTGAAAAACAGAATTTGGTATCTGCCTTAGGGATCTTAGAATATGTGCTGTATTTTATTCATAGTTTGGGGTCTTGCAGCATTCCTGACAGATAGTTATTGTCCAGATGGGCCATGAAACATCTGCAAGCAGATAACCCAGCTCAGAGCTACGGCATATAAACATGCAGCAAGCCACACTCGCTAGCACTGATGATGTTCCCTAGCTGGGTCATGAAATGTCCAGGATAGAAGGATAGAAAATCTCTCTGAATCATCTCAAAAACTAAAATCCCTTTGGATATCAAATCCAGGATTCGATTCCTGATGCAAAACCTGGCCCCTTTTCTGATATTCTCCAGGATCTTCTCCTGAGAAACTTGGGAAGATCTTTGATCCTGAAAATAATCTCTTGCCTTCCTAGTCAGAAATTCCTGAAAGTTTGATCTTCCTTCCATTTCTTCAAGCCCTTTGAAAAGCCATTTCAACTGGGGTGGGTGGGGTGGGTGGGTAGCAAGTTTTATAAGTCTGCCTTTGGGGAGACCTCTCCTTGGGCCGGTTCTGAAAGGAACGGGGCCAGTAGGTTGCCCTTCCTTCCTGGTTTTGCACCCTTTGCTGAAAAGCGTTCCCATTTTAGACGAAGCGCCTCTCTTCACCTTCAGAACAAACTGGAGTTGGTTTTAGTTGATCCTCTTTGTGTCTTCCTTCTTATTCAAGAAGCCACTTTTTAAAATTGCAGATTCTGACAGATTGGTTTGGTGCTGAAGGTACTGAGTTAGAAACCAGGAGATTGTGAGTTCTAGTCCTGCCTTAGGCAAGGAGCCAGCTGTGTGACTTTGGGCATCTATCCATCCATCCATCCATCCATCCATCCTATCTCTATCTCTATATTTCTATCTCTATCATCTGTCTGTCTGTTTATATCTATCTATCTATCTATCTATCTATCTATCTATCTATCTATCTATCTATCTATCTATCTGTCATCTATCATTCATCATGTCTGCCTATCTATCTATCTATCTATCTATCTATCTATCTATCTATCTATCTATCTATCTATCTATCTATTATCTGTCTGTCTATCCGTCTATCTATCTATCTATCTATCTATCTATCTATCCATCCTATCTCTCTATCATCTGTCCATCCGTCCGTCCATCCATCCATCCATCCATCCATCCATCCATCCATCCATCCATCCATCCATCCATCCACCTATCTATCTATCCATCCATCCATCCATCTATCTATCTATCTATCTATCTATCTATCTATCTATCTATCTATCTATCTATCTATCTATCTATCTATCTATCTATCTATCTATCTATCTATCTATCTATCTATCTATCTATCTATCCATCCTATCTCTTTGTCTCTCTACCTTTCTATCTCTATCCCCCTAGGAACTGGAAGGCCACTAGAGATGGAGTGTGGTGTAAGGATTAAGGACATGGGTTTAGAAGCTGGTGGTCGTGAGTTCTAGTTCTGCCTCAGGCACAAAGTCATCCTGGTGACTTTTGGGCCAGTCCCTCTTTCTCTCTCTCTCTCTCTCTCTCAGTCCTAAGAAGAAGGATCCGGCAGGAAAATTGTGGCGCAGGGTTTAAAGGCACACAGTATTAGAGGTTGGAGCCCCTGAGTTCTAGTCCTACCTTAGACACTCTCCTCACCCAGATTCTTTCGCCCGCAAATCGGTACACGGCACCCCGCCTGGCCTGCTGGTCCCCTTTGCCATCTTGTGATGTGGCTCCCCGTTTTGGTCCCTTGCATCTCCTCCTCCCCGATTCCGGGATTCGGTACCCGTGTCCGTCTCCTCATCCCCCTTGCCCTTGCCACTTGTCCTTTCCATGCTCCATCGCTCCGTTGGGAAGCTGCTGTTGGCTCGATTTTTAACGCCTTAAACCCGGTTCCCCAGGGCGTTCAGGGGCTACGCCGAGAGAAAACGTCGCAAACGGGAGAACGATTCGGCGGCTTTGATCCAGAGGTATGGAGGTGGATTTTCTCTCTCTCTCTCTTTCTCTCTCTCTCTCTTTCCCTTGCACGGGTTCAAATTTTCGCCTGGTTGTATGCGCCGGCTGCCACGGGTGCTGAGATTCCTTGTTTTGTTTTTGTTGTGTTGTTTTGTTTTATTCCTTTTTCCTGGATTAAAGGAACGAAATGCTTTCAAGATTTCCCACGCCCCTCTTCGCTGGGCTGCTTCGCAGAGAATGGTTTGTTTTCTTCGTAAGGGGAGCTGTTTTTTTCTTTTCTTCCAAAAATCAAACTCAGTCCATTTTTTTTTTTTAAAAAAAGGGGCGCCTTAAGACCTCGTCACAAAACCCGTGTGCAAAACTGCAAAAAGGGACAGTGAAAAACATTCGTCTGTTCCGATAAAGGAGAATATTTGCAGCTCAGGGTTGAAACGAGGGGCTCCTGGGCGCTTCAAACAGTTGGGCAGTCTCTGCTTCCTCCCTTGGCAAGAGTCTGTACTGCAGTGCTACCTTATACGGTTAGTCCTCGACTTACAGCACGTTCCTTGAGTGACTGGTCAAAGTTTCAGCAACGGCACTGCACTTACGACCGTTGCTGCACCACCACCACCCCGCCTCCCCCACAGTCTCGTGATCAAACTTGGCAACTGATTCATACTTATGATGGTCTCGGCATCCCGGGGTCACACGCGTTTCCCTTTTGCGACCTCTGACGAGCGAGGTCAGAAAGAGGGAAAGCCCGATTTCCTTTTTAAGAACCGTGGCGAGCAGTAGTGGGAACCGGTTAGGTGGTTGCAACGTGTCAGGACTCCCAACAAATCCACCCCCATTCAAATCACAAGTCTCTAGCCGCATCTCAGAGAAAAGAAAATTGATTGATTAGAAGTGGCCACGTTGGCGTTAGCTGGGTGCAGCTGATGCTAAAATATATCATTTCCCCCTTGATCCTGGTCCTCCCGCCACCCCCTGGATGTATATTCTCCAATGAGACTCATCCATAGCCAAGAGTCATCACTCATGCTCTCCAGTAATGTTTTTGCGGTCTGACAACTTTGGGCTGCCAGGGTGATTATCTAGGCACTTAAGGAATGTACTGTTTTCCCCCACTCCCTTTTTCTGGCAGCTAAAAAGACCAAAAGAGTCTCTTTTTAGTAGACACAGCGTTTGAAAAATAACCATTTTTAGCTCTAATACTTACCGGTGCGTAAAACAGCTGAACTGCACGAATCAGCTGCACACACAAACAAGGAAATAAAGCACAGAGAATGGCAGGCGGGCCCAAATGATCGCCGGAACTACCGGTTCTTTCAAATCAGTCCAAACTGGTAGAATCCCACCCCTGCGTGGGAATAACTTACCAACCACAGTGGCAAAAGAAAAGAAGGGTCGTAAACCAGGCAAACGCCTCACTTAGCAAACATTTCGCTTAGCGGCAGAAACGCGGGGCTCCCTTGCAGGCCGTAAGTCCAGGACTACCTGAATTCGTCCTCTTGCCTCTTGCTGCCTTTCCCCGCTCAGAATCCAACTCGCATGTTTGAGAAGAACAACCGCTGGAGGGAAATAAACTAACCCAAAGCCTTTTGCCTTCTCCTTTTCTCTAAAGAGGCTTTTGCAACTGTGAGCATCTCACTAACTGTTGGAATTGGGTGGTGGGAGATTATTTGGGGTAAAATGTATAGGTGGTTAGAGATTATTTCCTTATATAATCCCTTGGGCTTGGGCTTCGATGGACGACAAGGCTGTTTGCTTGAGGCTGCCAGGTTAGCTTGTAACGCTGCTTTGCTTTTCTTCTTGAAGCAGTGCCCAAAGCCACTCATGTTGCTAGTTCTCAGGAAGGCAGGGTTCCGATGCCCCTCCGTGAAAGAGAATTAATCTGATGGGAAGCAAACCCGGTGGCCTTTAATATATATCTTTTGTTTCAGGCTTCGACTTGCCCTTTTGAGTCATGTTAACAACAACAAAAAAAAATAGAAATAAATCATGCCTTTAAGACTCTTTCGCATTTGAGGAAAAGGCAAAATAATTCTTTCTAAGGGATGCAAGGCAGTAAAGCACCAGAATCACTCCTGAAACCCACCAGAGTATCCCCCAATAACAGAATATTTGTGACCTTCGTGGAAAGAGATTTCAAAGCGAATCTGTTCTTTGCAAAAGAAGGTGAAGGAGACAGGAAAACTGGGCCTGTTTTAATCTTGCTGGGATGGATGCAGAGAATTGCCATCCCAGAGTTGATTCCTAATTCAGACTAATTGGGTATTTTTAGCCATGGGAATGACAGAATAACAGGGTTGGAAGGATCCTTTTTCCCTTTACCTGTCCTAACCGAAAGCCCTATCAATTGTGGAGCCGACTAGAAAACCTGCCCCTTGCCATAGAGTCTCCTCCTGGCACACTGTGCTTTCCCTCCCCTGTCAACCAGAAGCTCCTCTCAAAATTGTGGCGCCGACTGTCGACAGGGAGCCTCAGCAGAGAGATGAAAGAGCCACATGCGGCTCCAGAGTTGCGGGTGGCCGACCCCTGCTCGAATCCATCCCCAAAAGTTCTGTGTGGGGCTTTGGGCTAGTCCCTCCCTCTCAGCCCAACAGACAGTATGGAGCAGTGGTTAAGATGCTGGACAAGGAATCTAAAAATCCAAGTTCTAGTCTTCCACTGGGCAAGGAAGCCAGCTAGATAACTTAGGACCTGCCGTCCTATCTTGGGAAGGTGAAAAAAAAAAAAAACCATCTACCTACCAACTCGAGTTGGTGGAGAGCATCCATAATTACCTTCATCCCAAGACTTGTACAAAACTCCCTTGAATGATTTAAAGCAAGGGCCTTCCAACTTGGCAAGTTTAAGACTTGTAGACTTCTAGAATTCCTGAGCTAACATGACTGGAGGAGGAATTCTGGGAGTTGAAGTCCACAAGTCTCAAAGCTGTCAAGTTTGAAGACCCCTGATTTAAAGTATCAAAACTTGACTTGACAGAGCGGTCTTTTCTAAACCAACCAGGGATGGAGAACTGGCGCCCCCTAGTGGTGCCTGGTAGAAAAAAAAAATGGAATTCTGGGTCCCATTATTGGAAAGGTGGACTTCAGAAAAAAGGGTCCCTTTCAGAGAGAGAGAGAGAGAGAGGGAGGATTGGAAGTTTTAAAGAGTAAAATGGGGGCCTTCCAACTCAGAAACCAGGTTCTGCTTCCTCCAGATCAGTGGCGCTCTCCACCCAAAGCTGAGGATGTTCCTTGCGCTGACTTTGCCTTGTGCATTTTTTGCTCTCCGACCCAAAACGTGTACTTTCTGTGCCTTTCTCTCCCTATTTCTCCAAGGTGTGGTGTGGAGGCTGCATTATGCGCCTTCACCGGCATGAACGTTCCCGTGAATATTTTCCGCCGTCGCTTTTCTGAGGTAGTTGAGAAAGTATCTGACAGGGGTTTGGAAGTCAAGGCGAAGGTCTCCTGCGATTTCTTTTCATCCGCAGCAGCTCCGGGAGGTTTGCCAGAGATCACCCTGGAGAAATGGCTTTCTTCCTTTTTGCCCTCAAGGCTGATGGCCTTCCATGTTTTTGTTCCTCCCCCACCCCCCTTCTTTCAGAAACTTCCGGAAACATCTCCGTATGGTTGGGAGCCGCCGCGTGAAGGCGCAAAGTAAGTGAGCAGATGGAATGGGATGGGGTGCGATTACGCCATGCCGCCTTCTCCCAATTCCCAAGATCTCTCCTTCCCCGACCAGGGTTGGACCTTCTGACCCCCAGGGGTCTCAGACAAGCTATCCTAAACCCCCCCCCCCCAATGATGGGACAAGTTTGTGCAAAACCTTAGGAATGATCCTGGGTTGGAGAAAGGAATTTTGTTTGTGAAGGGAAGGAGGTGTTTTTGTGGCACCCACCGCGCTTATAGCAAAAATGGATGAGCCAGGAATGGGTGTGACTTTTAGCCATATTTTGACATAATTAATTTCCTTCTCCTCCTCCTCCTTTTCCTTCTCTTTTCCTCATTGTCTATCTTCTCCTCCTCATTATCTATCTTCTCCTCCTCCTCCTCATTGTCTATCTTCTCGTTTTCCTTCTTCTCTTTCCTCATTGTCTATCTTCCTCTCCTTCTTTCATCCTCCTCCTCCTCTTCTTCTTCTCTTCCTCCTCCTCCTTTCCTCCTTCTCCTCCTTCTCATTGTCTATCTTCTCGTTTTCCTTCTTCTCTTTCCTCATTGTCTGTCTTCCTCTCCTTTCATCCTCCTCCTCCTCTTCTTCTTCTTTTCCTCCTCCTCCTTTCTTCCTCCTCCTCCTTCTCATTGTCTATCTTCTCATTTTCCTTCTTCTCTTTCCTCATTGTCTATCTTCTTCTCCTTCTTTCATCCTCCTCCTCCTCTTCTTCTTCTCTTCCTCCTCCTCCTCCTCCTTTCCTCCTCTTTCTCTTTCCCTTCCAGCTTTTGCTGAGCGGCGTGAGAGAAGTTTCAGCCGGTCCTGGAGCGATCCAACTCCCATTAAGCCTGAAAACCTCAGTGACTCCCGAGAAAGTACGTTCCTTTCCCTTGAACACCCAATTCCTCTGGAAATAGGTCGAGGAGGTGCGGGAGAAGACATCAAAATGCCAATCTGAGCAAGTTTGAGCAGTGAGGGCAGAGACAGCAAAGGTTGTCTTGACCTCGTAGATGAATCGTGCAGCCCTTGCCAACCTCCCAACTAACTCTTGCAACCTCCTCATCCCCAACAGTGTGTAGTCGCAGTTGAACAACAGCTGGAGTTCTTCAATTCCTTCCACTCCACTCTTAGTAGTTCCTAGCCCGGAGCTACTCAAGAGTCACGCGGGACAGACTGAATGCAGGGCTTTTTGGATTTGTGATGATGGCAGGATCTCCTTATACTTCATCTTGGACCTGTCCTGAAAGGAGGACATGGTCCATGTAGGCTCCATCATCATCCTTGGGAGCACATGGGACTTTTCTGCATTGATACAGATGGACCTCAAAACCCTAACCCTTGTCTCACCCATAGGCCATGAATTTCAGGATTCCTGCTGTGCCATTGACAAAGGGATTGACTTGAATTGGGAGGTGGAGAAAGAACTGGAAGCAGCTGCCTGCAGTGGGGAGGACTTCGTTCCCCCCAAAATCATGGTAGGCCACCCTTGAGGACCTCAAGCAATTCAAGGGGCCCACTGGGATGGGGAAAACCTGCCTGCCTCTTGCTCGTCCTTCCCCCGACTTTCGTAGTTGGAAGGAAAACTCCTGCCACTTACAATTCTCTCTTTGGTCTCCTTTTCCACTCCCCCTCCTGCTTCTCTCTCCTTCCAGCTTATTTCCTCCAAAGTGCCCAAAGCAGAGTATGTTCCAACGATTATCCGTCGCGATGACCCATCGATCATCCCCATTCTCTACGTAAGTCTTGGACTGGAGCTGCGGGGGAATGTCCTGCCTGCCTGTGTCTCTCCTCCTCCTCCTCCTCTTCCTCCTTATCCACCCACCCATTTATCCCCCTCCATCTGTCCATCCACACATCCCCCTCTCTCATCTCTCGTTCTCTCCATCTATCCAGCCTTCCATTTCCTATTTCTGTCCATCTCTCCCTGCCTCCCTCTTCTCCATTATCCACTCTTCCTTTCATCCCCTAACTCCTATCTATCTATCTATCTATCTATCTATCTATCTATCTATCTATCTATCCATCCATCCACCCATCTATTCTATCTCTATCTTTCATCTATCATCTGTCTATCATTATCTGTCCATCTGTCCATCCATTTACTCTATTTATCTATCTACTGTATCTATTTATCTATCTCTATCTATCTATCTATCTATCTTGATGGACGGACATATGGACAGATAATGATAGATAGATGATAGATAGATGAAAGATAATCTATCATCTATCTATCATTATCTGTCTGTCTCTGTCTGCCTGCCTACCTACCTACCTACCTACCTATCTACCTACCTACCATCTATCTATCATTATCTGTCCATCCATCTATCTATCTATCTACCTATCTTATCTATCTATCTATCTATCTATCTATCTATCTATCTATCTATCTATCTATCTATCTATCTATCATCTGTCTACTCTTATCTCTCTGTCTCTATCTGTCCATCAATCTACAAATCTTTTTCGCTCAATCCATCTATCCTCTATCTTCATCCAACTTCCTACTCAGCTATCTGTCCTGCTCTCTTAGGTCTTCTCCCTGTTTTTCTTTTACCCGTTTCCTGTCATTTCTGCCTCCCCACCTTTCCAGATCTTCTCTCTCCCCTCTAACTATAGATCTTCGCTTGAATCCCACCACCCATTTCTGCCCCATTGTCTCATCTCCGTTGGTCCTCCTGGACCTGCCACGGCTGTGTCCCTTCATCCTTTGCCTCTTTATTTGTTTTCAGGATCATGAACACGCCACCTTTGATGACATTCTGGGTACGTCAGCTTTGGGTCACAAATCAAATGAAGTTCTGGTATGAACGTTGTGTTATACATGTATCTGGTAGCTTGGCAGAGGTGGGATTCAGCCGGTTTGGATCGATTCTACAGAACGGGTAGCGGAACTTTTGAGTACTTTGGGGAACCGGTCAATCCCGCCTCTGACTGGCCCCGCCAACCCCATCTCTTCTCTGCCTCCCATTGAGTCCCAGCTGATCGGCTGGGTCTCCTTGGGGTTGCCCTGCATAGGAGAAGGGAGCTGGAAAGCAGGTTAGTGGGGTGGGGAGGGAAAGGGGGATTTTGAATATCCTTCCCCCTGCCACGCCCACCAAGCCATGTCCACAGAACCAGTAGTAAAAATTGTTTAATCTCACCACTGTTAAGCTTGGCCAAAGATCCAGCTGGTCAGTGTTATAGGGCGGGAAATCCGGATATATGGAAAGGGAGATCCTAGTAGATCCTTCAGGATGTAGGAAGTCTAATAACCATTCCAACAGATAAAGAGGTGCCATATATTTTTTTTATTCTTAAAATTGAGGGAATCTCTGTCCCACCTTCATTTCCCCCCCCCCCAAAGGGTTTCCTTCAACCTCCCCCAAAGTGAGCAATCCTTTAGTATCCCAGGAGGAGCAAGGTGAGCAAACCTTTAGTAGCCAGGAGATGCCTGGTGGAGAAAATAGGTAGATTGGGTACCTCGACTTCCCAACTTCTCCCATAACTGATGGGGTTGATGGATGGAGGACAGCTGACTGTGGGAATTCTGGGAGTTGAAGTTTGGACATCTCCACGTTGCCAAGATTGAGAAACATTGCTTGAGAGAGAAGATTCCACAGGACCTTTTCCCTGCTCCTGGGTGTCCAAATAATGATAACAAATCCACTCATCCTCACAGTGGGGCTGTCCAGAATTGGAGACTATCTTCTCAACCTTTCTCCTGACCTTCCAGACTTAACAAATACAGCTGTTCCTCGACTTACCATCCCAATTGAGCCCAAAATTCCTGGGACAACCCTCCTACATATGGGTCAGTTGCCAAGGGTCTGAATTTTGACCACGAGACCATGGGATTGTCGCAAGTGTGAAAAAACAACCGTCAGTCCCTTTTTTTCCGGGCTGTTCTACCTTCAAACAGTCACTAACCGAACTGTTGTAAGACAAGGACTACCTCTATCCCTCATTGTGCACCTTTGCCCCTAAAGCCATCCTCTCCTCCTCGCTTCAACCTCCCATCTGATCCTTCCTTCCTTTGTCCGCAGAGGAAATCGAAAAAAAACTCAACATCTATCGGAAGGGCTGCAAAATTTGGAAAATGATGATTTTTTGCCAGGTGAGTGAACGAGCGCATCCCGAACCCTGCCGGCCCCTCCCAAGTGTCCATCGCCACCTTCCAGGCAGGGGTGGGCTTCAAAAATTTTAGCTATCGTTTCTCTGCCTGGTTTCTGGGTGGGCGTGGCCATGGTGGGCCATGGGTGGGCGTAGCCTAGTCAGCCTCCTGCACCACAGCGGCGGGGGATGATGAACATTTTCGCCCTTCCCGGGTTCTGGAGGTTTCTTTGAGCCTCCAGGAAGGCGAAAACGGCCTTCCCGGGCTCTGCAGTTCCTTAGGAATGCCCATTTCCGGACTTCCGGAGTCTCCCCAAGAGGTCTGCACTTACCTGGGATCCAAAATGGGTCGTGAGTGGAGGGGTGGGGTGGGCACGGCCAGCCAGGGGTGAGATTTGCCGGTTCACCGAACTGGCCATGAAATTAACTACCGGTTCTCTTGAACCGGGGTGAACCGATAGCAGCTCAGCCCTGGTTCCAGGTGCTGACTTCGAAAAACTCCACCTTCCCCCAAGGGACTGGGGGGTTGACAATGACCAAATCGTCCTCGTCAAGGAACCGACTTCCAGCACCATTGCATCGCACTTTCTCCCCAAATATGTGTGTTATCTCCTTGGCAACCACCACCCCCGAATCCAAGCTTTGCCGAAGAGCAAATGGAAGAAGAAAGTCACGGCGGTTGTGGGGTGTTTCTCCCACCCTCTCTCTCTCTTTTTTTTTTTGGAATTTGGGCATGGTATTTTATTTATTTCTTTATTTTATTAAATTTTTATACCGCCCCCTCTCCCGCAATGGGACTTGGGGCGGTGTACAGCCAAGATAAAACCGCACAATAAATAGAATTTAAAATAGATTTTAAAAGAATTAAATTCGTGGCTGAAAGAACACAATAAAACAAGGTAAAAAAGTTAAAATTACCAAAAAAAATTAAAAATTTAAAACCCTAGTATTTTATTTCTTTATTCCCTCTCAGTGCCTCTGGGCAGCTTACAAACAATTAAAAAAGCATCACATTAGAGGAGATCATATTATCTCCTCTAGTTAAAAGCTGATTAATACGTCACAGGTGGCCTTTGACTTATGTCCCCAATTGAGCTGAACGTTTCTGTTGTTAAGTGAGGCATTTGTGAAGCTTAGTCCTTCCTTGCCACATTGGTTAAGGGAATCACCGCAATTGATAGGTCAGTCACCCAGTTGTTAAGTGAATCTGGCTTCCCCACTGACTTTGCTTTGTCAGAAGCCTGCGATCCCTTGACCTTGGGACACAGCAACGGTCGTAAGTATGAATCGGTTGCCAAGCATCTGAATTTTGATCACACGAACATGGGGAAGGCTACAAAGGTTATGAAAAATGGTCTTAAAAGTCACTTTTTTCAGTGCCGTTGTAACTTTGGATGGTCACTGAATGACCTGTTGTAAAGTTGTAGGACTTGCTCAAAGGGGCTTGGCGAAGCCCAGATATTTTCTTCCATTTAAGGTTTCTCTTTGCTCTTCCCCTGTTCCTTTTCTCCTGTCATCTGTGTGGCTTGTCCTATCCCACACCAATGTCTCCCTAGATGTTCCTGAAGCTCTTCTTCTTCACCCCGGCAATTTGAGAAGAAGGTTGATGTCCTCCAGGTGGATTCTGGAAGAACCTTCTCTCTATTTTTCATTTCTTCTTGCAGGGAGGTCCGGGCCACTTATACCTCTTGAAGAATAAGGTCGCCACTTTTGCCAAAGTGGAGAAGGAGGAAGACATGATCTAGTGAGTGGAGAACCTCGTGAGGAATTTGCAGCTGGAGGTCTTTGGGAAATGCTTCCATCTCTCAAAACGTTCTTCCGTCTCGTTCTGCAGCTTCTGGAAGCGGTTGGGCCATCTGATGAGCAAGCTGAACCCGGTTCCAAATGTCATCCACATCATGGGATGTTACGTCTTGGGGAACCATAATGGTGAGAAGGTGAGTCCTGTGAGTAGTTTGTGAGCGAGTAGAAGAAAACCCCGCCTCCTGGACGACCCCTCTTTCTGAAAACCTCTTTCGTGGCTGTGTTAACAGAGTAACAGAGTTGGAAGGGACCTTGAAGGTCTTCTAGTCCAACCCCCTGCTCAAGCAGGAAACCCTATACAATACTGGACAACTGGTTATCCGATCTCTTCTTAAAAACCTTAAGTGTTGGAGCATTCACAACTTCTGGAGACAACTGATTAATCGTTCTAACTATAAGAAAATTTTTCCTTATTTCTAGGATGATTCTCTCCTTGATTGGTTTCCATCTGTTGCTTCTTCTCCTGCCTTCAGGTGTTTTGAAAACAGGTTGACCCACCCCCCCACCTTCTTCGTGGAAGCCCCTCAAATATTGCAATTTCATATTTTTTTTCTTCATTAAATTAGACATACCCAGTTCCTGCAACCGTTCTTCATAGGTTTTTTTTTCCCCTGGAGGCTAAAATGTATGAAGAATGGTTGCAAGAATTGGGTATGTCTTGTTTAAAGAAAGCTAAGGGGTGGTTTCATCTCAACAGGTTTAAGAGTTTATGATTAAGTTGCCCCAATAATTACGTTGGAATGAACTGCCAAGCCCTGTAGTCTTCTATAGGACGTGGAAAAGGGAACCAATGTTTTGTCCACATCTAAGGAGGCATTTCAAATCACCTTGGACTTCTTTGCTTTCCAGCTATTCCAAAACCTGAAGAATCTTATGAGCCCTTGTTGCGTGACCTTTGAATCTCCTCTTGAACTTTCAGCTCAAGGTAAATGCGACGACTGATCCACCTTTCCTAGGCCCGTGAAAATACACCACGGTTGATTGGCACAGGTAGAATTAGTAGCCCTCCATGTATAAGCCCTATCGAAATCAGAATTTTTATTGCTAAGCAAGGGGGTTGCTAAGGAAATCATGCCCGAGTTACAACCCTATTTATTTTTTTGCCACCATCATTAAGTGAATCGTGGCCGTTGTGAAGTGAATCACATGGTCGTTAAGCGAATCTGGCTCCTCCCATTGACTTTGCAAGTTGGAAGCTGGTTGAGCCTGTGATGCTGCCACCATCATCAACACAGGCTGGTTGCCAAGGATCAAATTTTGATAGATAGATAGATAGATAGATAGATAGATAGATAGATAGATAGATAGATAGATAGATAGATAGATAGATAGATAGATAGATAGATAGATAGATAGAGAATATACATAGATAGATGATAGATAGATAGATAGATAGATAGATAGATAGATAGATAGATAGATAGATAGATAGATAGATAGATAGATAGATGAGTGATCAGTAAATAAATGATGATAGAGATAGAGAGATGATGGATGGATAGATAGATAGATAGATAGTAGATAGATAGATAGATAATAGAGAAATGATGGATGGATAGATAATAGATGATTGGGAGATGATAGATGATGGATGGATAGATAGATGATTGATAGATAATAGAGATAGAGAAATGATGGATGATGGATGGATAAATAGAGAGGATGATTGAGAGATGATAGAGATAGATGATGGATGGATGGATGGAAGGATGGATAGATAGATGAAAGGTGGATGGATGGATGGATAGATAGAGAGATGATAGAGACAGAGAGATGATGGATGGATGGATGGATAGATGAGATGATTGATAGATGATAAAGAGAGAGATAGAGAGATGGATGGATGGATAAATGATAGACAGACAGACAGACATTCAGGGATCTTCAGGTGGCCCATCCCAGGAAGACAATGCTGGTGCCTTCTTCTAACGAAGTTCTAAGTCTAAATTCCAGGCATCTGACTTGACTTCTCCTACTTTGCCCTTGCAGGAAAGGAAATGATTGAGACTTATTTTGACTTCCGTCTCTACCGAGTCTGGAAAACTCGCCAGCATTCTAAGCTGCTCGATTACGACGACATTTTATGAGCGCCGTCAGGATGGGGCCAGGAGGAATTTCCACAGGTATCCCGAGCCGGTGGGCGTCGCAGAGTGGGAGATCTTTTTCACGGTTGCCAGGAGGCCCAGAGAGGCGCCGTGAGAAGCTGTAAGGGCCTTCAAGAGGTCCGCCGGCGTCTTGAGGCACAAGATAGATGGAGCACCACGGACGGGGACCAAAAGTGGCAGGTCTTCAAGGACCGAGGGTGGTTTTAGACTGCAAGACGCCCAACACCATGACAGGTTCTTCTCACAAGACATTTGAAGCTCAGGTTTCCTACAGAGACTCAACCTATCATCTTGTTTATCTCTACTTCGCTGTCATGGAGGGCTAGGACCTTCTCGGTTCTCCTCTTGAGTGCTTGGAGATGATCCATCGAAACCCTTCGATGAGTTTGAAGAAAGCCAGACCTTTAAAAGAAAAAATCTCATCCATTTTAAGAACATGTGTGAGCTCTCTCTTTCTCTCTCACACACACACACATACATCCATACACATCTACAGAAGTGCAATTTTCTTTCTTTCTTTTTTTCTTACAAACAGAGGAAATATTTAATCAACTGTTGCCGTACCATGCACACCGAATATCTGGTAGATGAGATATTTTTTGAGTCTGCTTGAGAATATATTTGACATCGTAATATATCAGATATATATATATATATATATATCTGTCTCTCCATATCTATATTTATATCTATGGGTAGCTAGAGATAACCACTGTCCAGGTTCTTTCTGCATCTAGCTGCAAATCTGCAAAATCCTTAACTTGGATTCCAGCAAAACTCTTGAGGGACACTTCAACTGTAGAAAGTACCTTCAGGACAGACCTCAATTTTATTTTTTATTTTTATTTTTCAATTTAAGGAGCAGCATCCTCAATATAGTTTGGCAAAAGTGGAGTTTTGCCAGCTGTTATCTGCTGATAGGGCTGAGGGGGGGATCTCAGCCAGTTTATATATATAGATATATAAATAGATTTAAATATAAATAGTTTGCAGATTAGAAATCAATAGCCATGTTTAAAAGATTCGCTCACTGCGGTTCATAGTTTTTTGAGGGGGAGGATTAGTTTTTAGACCAGTGGGCTGTCTTGATGAGTTGGTGAGAACATCTACTGTAGCATTTTGATTTCAGAGGGTGGAGATGGAAGACAAACTTGGTTTTCTGTAGCATTGAATCTTTCAAAGCCCAGGGATCTACTCTACCCTCTTTTTCTCCTTTGTCCCAGAGGAAAAAAAAAAATCTGGGCCAAAACTTCATCCTAGTTTTCTTTGTTCTGTGTGGGTGACCGTATATTTAAACAATCCAGATTTCACTTCGGGAAGAAATGTGGTTGGGAATGGCTGGGAAAGGAACAATTTGGCTTTGTTACATAAGACAGAGCAGGGATGGAGGGCAATGGTGGAATTCATAATATTGTATTACCGGTTCTGTAACAGAACCCACTATTCTCTCTTGGACAATTTAGCAATTATTCCTTTGCTCTAGCTTTCTGTGACCGGGCTGGTTTTGTTAACTTTGGAAAATCAGGAGAGGGGAAAAATGCATTGAAAGCTGTGATTTCCTGACCTTTTTTTTTGTGTTAAGGGTTTGTGTTTTGTTTGGTCCACAGGTGTGCCTCTCTCTTTGTGTGCCTATCACACCTTTTTCCCTCTGCAGTGCAAAACCACCAGGGCAATTTGTCCGTGAAGAATCGCGTCCTACCTTATTTTTATTTATTTATATTTTGGTTTTGCGTGCGTTTCTTTTAATGTACACACCTGCTCCCTATAGACCGTGTTTCCCCCCAAAAAAAATAAGACCGGGTCTTATAATTATTTTTTGCTCCAAAAGACACATTAGGACTTATTTTCTGGTTAGGTCTTATTTTTGGGGGGAAACACGGCATTAAATGCATCCGTTTGGCTGACAATCTTAACTGGAACTTATTTTGGGGGTAGGGCTTATATTATGAGCATCCTGGAAAAAATTCATGCTAGGACTTATTTTCTGGTTGGATCTTATTTTTTGAGGAAACCCAGTATGTACTCACCTGCTCCAATGGGCAGTATGGCAATATTTTTTCCCCACGCTGGTGTAATTGGATAGTCACTCAACTAAGTCAAGGACTAGCTACACCTCCGATAAGTATATCAATCTCTTCCCCCCCCACCCCCACTGAAACCATCAATCAATATCTCCCCCCCCACCCCTCCCCAAATTTTTAAATTGATTATTTACGGGGCCTTTTTGCAGCCTTTTTGGACAATCCTACCCATCATCGATTCTCCTAGGAACTTAAACCAGGAAAAAAGAAATAAAGCAGAATTGCCTTTTTTCCACCTTCAGCCTTGGGAAACGGGGAAAAAAATGCTGATTGATCTTCTTCCTCCTTATCCCCACTCAGGAATTGCTACTAGCAAACCTTCTCCTTAACATTTGAAGCCAAAACTAAATCAGAGCCTCTGAGGCTTGTCTTTGGGGCGAAACCTCCATGGATATTTATTTTTATGTTCTTCCGTCTTCCCAGGAGGAACAGAAAAAGATTGTGAGAGAGTTTCTCTCCCTAGATTCTCCTTTGCTGTCCTTTGCTGTCTCTGCCTCGACACCTTTGGTGGAAGTTTGGCAGGGACGAGTAATTAAGGATTGATGTAAAATAATCATTTACACCGGTGTGCACGTCTACCCGCAAAAAGCTTATTTCCGTTTTTCTTTTTGTCCTCGTCTGAAAGAGAAGAGCTTGGTCTACACTGCTTAAAAGAACATAGAATCCTAAGGCTTGTACGGGACCTTGGAGGTCTTCTAGTCAAACCCTCTGCTCAAGATTGATTTGTACCCATCTCAGTCCAATGGCTTTCCAGTCTATTTTTGCAGACCTCCAACAATGGAGCAAGCTATTCCCTTGGTAAATTATTCTCATTATCAGAAAGTGTCTCCTTAGTTTCTCTCTCTCTCTCTCTCTCTCTCTCTCTCCTTGTAACTTATTTGCTTCTTATCCTGCCCTTTGGTGCTTTGGAAAAGAAGAGAAGGCCCTAACCAAAGAGAGAAGCAATCTGGCATTAAGGGGAAGCTTCCTAAACAGTGAGAACAATTAACCAGTGGAACAGCTTGACACCAGAAGCTGTGGGGGCTCCATCATAGAGGCTTTTTAGGAAGAGACTGAAATGCCTGTCTGAAATGGTTTAGGGTTTCCTGCTTAAGCAGGGGGGTTGGACTAGAAGACCTTGAAGGTCCCTTTCAGCTCTAATTCCGATTGATTAAGCCGAATCTATCTTGGCGGAAGGGATTTCAAGATCTCAGCAAGATCGGCTTTGCGATCCTGGGAGGGTTTGGTGATGCTGGGAAAAAAAAATTGAGAGCGTAGCTGATTTATGCAAAGGGTGTGGCATCCTTTGCTCCCTTCTGTCCAACGTGGGCTAACAACCCGGATGTGAAAGTAATAAGTCGATAGAAACAGATGTGACATGCATTCCTTGTTTTGTGTTAGTTTGCTGAGTAAAAGCTTTCCTTGAAATAGGAAGCTAATTCATGGCAGAATATATTTTTTATTTCCTTAGTTCCAAGGCCATTAAGCCTTGTGTGGGCTGAGGAATAGCTACAACAGAACAAATTCTCTTTTTTAAGTCTTTTTCCCTCTGCCTGATGCATAAAACCTTTCTGGTATGTTCGAACTGATCATTAATATATATAATTTTTTTTTTGATTCAGGCATGGCCTGATGGTGAAACCTAAGGGCTTTTATAGAAAGCATCAGTGTGTCTGTGTGTGTGTGAGGTTTCCATCTTGATAAAGGGGAAACAGTTGCTTCGTATATTCAGAATAGGATTTTAGTAGTATGAGATAGACGCAAAATTCTATCAAGTGTGAATTAGAACCCCTTTTGGATAATCAGGTCTTCGCTTACTTTCAGCTAGAGAAAGCTATGGAAATGGGCAGGGTTGCTTTCAAACGTGTCTTCTTCTAGGTAGGGTTGTTTAAGGGCATGCTTTATCTCCAGGTGTGTGGTGACACCATCACTATCTTGCCCAGGGTCTGACAGCCCAGAAGGCACTCCTGAGCAGGGATGTCTTTAGTTTCTCTTCACCCTGACACCAGCTTCCAAGTGGGTAGCACTTAGCCAAACTTGCTTGATCTCAAAAAGGTCGGCTCTTGGTCCTACTTGGATGAGAGACTTCCCAAGGAAATTCCAAGGTTAGGAAGTGAGGACACCCTCTTCCCAGCAGGTCCCAGATCCCCTGCAAAGCTGGTTGCTCTGCTAAAGCCATTGTGTGAACTTGGTGCAGCCACCCAAGTCCTGCGTGCTTTCGACTCTTGGAGTTCACGATCTTCACGAGCAAAGGTCAGATGCCTCTTCTGATCTCCAGAGAGAACTTCAGCTACTTGGTCCCAGCCTCTTCCATAGCTTGGGGCGGTCAGGTTTTATCTGACATAGTTGCCTTAGAAGCAACCCACTAACTGAGGTGGGAATGAAGCCATTGCTCTCCACTTCTGGTCCTGAGCAAAGATCTTGTAGTAAAAAGCTTCTTCAGTTCAGTTAGACAACTGGGTTTTCCTGGTGCAGAATCGCATTAGCTCTCTAAGTCCTGGGCTGTCAGAGAAGAGGAGGCAGAGCTAGGAGGGCAGAGTTAAACATGTCATCAGCTTAGAATCGTTAACATTGCAACGCACGGTCCAACCCCTCTTGAATTCTGTTGACCCTTATCTGGCACCAATTTAGTGTTGACCTTTACTTGACTATATTCTTGTGTACTGACTTGAATAAATCTTCTATGCTGCAACCTAACGGAGGATTCTGATTCTTGAGGCCGGACATGAATCTAGTCAACTGAAAGTTAGCACTAAATTGGTGCTCGGTAAGGGTCAGTGAAATTCACAAGGAGCTGGACCGCTTTGTGGCAACATAATGATTCTAAACTGATGACCCATTTAACTCCATCTCTTTAGTTCTGCCTGCTCATCTCCTGCAAGGCAAAGTTGATTGCCGTGTTACTAGAGACCAGGAATTCAAAAGGCAACCTTGACACATCAGGGTTGTGGTTCTTCTTTGCACTATGTAGCGTACAATTGTGGGATAAGTTAATGCACTAAATGTATGGTACCATCTGGAATTACAGACACCATCTGGCTCTTAAATGTTAAGAGAGACCCCTTGCTAAACCCCACCCATTCAGACACTTGCTCTATGTTGAGTGTTGAACCTTCTAACGTTGTGTTGGGGTCACTACATTATGTGCAAACCTTGGAGGATAGGAAGAGGTGAGATGTTCCACTTACACCAAGACTTCTCGTGGTATTGCGATCTTGTATTAAGGCATCACAGGAGCTGAATCCTAGTCTATAGCAATAAACATTGGGGAACTATGAGGTCAATGATCTATTTCTCCATAGTCATTTGATCCCCGGGGCAAGTTCGTTTTGCAACAAGGGTTTGGTGCCTTACAGTTTTGATTCTGAGGCAACTCTTTCTGAGATGTGGACTACAATATAGACTGGGTGCCATTGTAATGTGTAGTTTGGGCAGAAATTTGAAGTTAGGGCAGAAACAAGGTTAAATTTTGGTCCCCTAATCTGTTTCACTCTTTAAATGAAATGGTAGAAGGTTGAAAGTAGATGGTTACCTTAGTATTTTATCCATATAGATAATGGAGTAAGCATATGCCATTGAAGTAATATTTTCCCAGTCTACCTAGAGGTGTTAGGACTAAACACCCAGGATTCCCAGCCCAAAGGAATGAATCTGGGGTTTGTAGTCATAATCCACCAAGATGGTGCCAGGTGGAGAAAGCTGATGTATATATATATATTTTCCCCACAAGAACTCCAAAATCAACTGAATGGTTTTGTGATATCTCCAGTGTCTGGATCATGGAAAAGCTGGATTAACTCAGTATGATCAGTGATGAAGGACATGGGTTCAAGGAAGACATTGGTGTGGAAAACAAGCATGTCATATAGCCATGATTGGGTTAATGATGCTTCAGGAGGAGCATGGAGATGGTGTTGATGAACAGTGTGCTGCCTATTCACAGAAAACCCCAGGTTTGGATCCTCACACAGCCATGAAAATCGCGGGGTGACCACGGGGTCAGTCACCCTTCCCTCAGCCTACCTACCTACCTACCTACCTCACAAGGTTGTTGTGAGGATGTAAAGGTGCAGAGTAGGGGAAAGAGCCGCGAGTTCTTTGCCCTCGGGATGAAGGAGAAGAAAACTAAGCCGTCATTTTAATTGGGAAATAAGACTGTACAGATTTAACAAAAGGAAAAGGAAAAGACTTTCTCGTATTCAACCCGGCCAGTTTTGAGAAGGTTTTGAGAACAGCATGGATGGAGGGGGGGTGGGGGGTGTCTCGGATACCACACCTGGCGGGAATGGTGTCCCAGCAAAGATGGACATGCAAAGGAACCAACTTCTTGCATGCTGTGGAGTTTCCCACCTGCTTGAAACCGCCATTTCGGCTGCCGAAGAGACCGGCTGCCCATCGGAGAGGCGGTTCAAATCTTCTCTGGTCCAAGCCTAGCTATACGTGTGATTTTTTTTCCCCCCACCCTCCATCCTCTTCCTCAAAGAGCGGCCCACTGACCTTGGATACGGCAGGAAGTCTACGAGCTGAAGGAATATGTTGCTGAACAGCACCAAGGGGCACCGGCCCCGTGCGTAGCGTTTCTCGTGACTTCTCGTCGGTCTTATTTTAAGGAGCCCTCGGCAGTCTCGATCCTTGATAAGATCCAGCATCCTGGTTCTTCAATCTTGCTCAACCTTCTTCCTTTAGTGTCTTTAATGAAGAGTGACTCTCTCTCGGTTGACGGCCAGGCGAACATTTGGGGGCCTGTCTGTTCAAGCTTAGGTTGCTTCCCTGAGGGGGTTTCCTACAGGCCCAAGTGGAAGCTTCTAGCTTTGAAGATGTGGTTTAATAAAAAAATAAACATTGATGACGATGAGAGCCTTGTTCTTTTTCTCTCTCTGAACTCTTTCCTGGTCTCCGATCCTGATATAGACATATATATATTTTCTCCTAGAAACTGCACCACATGGTGTTTTTCTCTCCTCTCTGAATTCCTTCCTTGCCTCCTATGCTGTTTCTTTTTTTTCCCCCCTGGAAATTTTACATGTGGTGTTTTTCTCAGGGAATGTTAAGTATGGGCAGGTGGGACAGCCAGATATGCTGCATTTGGCATCCATCAGTGGGCTCCTTTTCCGTAGGAGGGAGAACCAACCACAAAGAACTTTTCCTTTTGACAATTTGGAGTAAAGGAGCATCTTCTATTTCCCTATTATCTCTAGGTTGGTCCTCATTTGCAGAGAAATGTTTGTCTCCCCTGATTATATGATAGAAAGATTTATGGAGAGGAGGAAAAAGACTGTGGGGTCCCTTGGTGCTCTCTGATCTTGGTAGTTTTCTTGGAGACATCTCATGATCCAACTAGGTAACATCATCAGTGCTAGAAGGGGTGTGGGATTGTGGAGAGGAGGAGGAGGAGGAGGAAAAAGACTGTGGGGTCTCTTGGTGCACTCTGATCTTGGTAGTTTTCTTGGGGACATTTCATGACCCAACTAGGTAACATCATCAGTGCTAGAAGGGTTGTGGGATTGTGGAAAGGAGGAGGAGGAGAAAAAAGACTGTGAGGCCCCTTGGTGCACTCTGATCTTGATAGTTTTCTTGGATACGTTTCATGACCCAACTAGGTAACATCATCAGTGCTAGAAGATAGTGGGGGGAGAAGGAGGAGAATTATGGGGGTCTTTGGTACTCTCTGAGCTTGGGGGTTTTCTTGGAGACATTTCATGACCCAACTAGATAACATCATCAATGCTAAAAGCAAGTGGGGTTTGCATGTACTGTATATAAACAGAGAGCAAACCCCACTCCCTTCTACCACTGATGATGTTCCCTAGCTGGGTCATGAAACGTCTGCGAGAAAACCACCAAGCTCAGAGACCACCGAGGACGCCACAGTTCAGCCCTGAGCTACGAATATTCTCTTTTTTCAGTTACCTAAGTCATTTTTTCCCCTGTTGCCATTTCAAAGTCATTCTGGAGGACAGGCAGGTCTTGCAAAGTTTGAAAAGGTAGAACTGGGCCCATTTTCATCTCTAAGCTTTCAGACCTGAATAGAAGTCATAAAACACAGCAGATGTCTTAAGAAGGTAACCGGCCCCCCCTTATTGGATTTTAAGAGAAAAGTGCCTCAACTTATAGAGGCTGGAAATGGGCACAGTGGGGAACAGCAGCGAAAGGAGAAGTAGTACTGGGATTTTCTGCTGTTGTCCAGGTAGTCCTTGACCACAACCGACCCCCAAATTTATATTTTTAAGCAAGACATTCGTTAAGTGAGTTTGGGGCTCATGTTACGACCTTTCTTGCCCCCGTTGCTAAGCGAACCACTGCAGTTGTTAAGTTAGGAACAAGGTTGGGAAGCCCAATCCGGCTTGTCAGAACGTCGCAAAGATGGGGAACTGTACCGCCCTTGCAACCATCGTAAATACGAACTCGTTGCCAAGCCGCTGAGTTTTTGGTCACGTAACCAACCGTGCGCGCGTGTTGCAACGGTCATTAAGTGTAAAAGCCGCCTTTTTCCGGTGCCTTGTCAAGTTTGAACGGTCAACTCCGTGAAGCATTTGTTCAGTCGTGGAGGCTGGAATAAGGATCCATTTCCTGCAAGAGTCCAACCTGCTTTCTGAAATGACAACGAGGAAGCGAAAAAAAAATAAAAATAATAAAACTTAAGAATACACCAAGGGAACAGAAGATTACCAGGAAAAGGCAGCGATGGTTTCGTTCTCCACCTCCTTTTGGCTATCGGGAAGAATCAGGCATAGCTTTCTTGTTTTATTCCTTCTCCACCCTCTTATCAGGAAGAGTCAGACAGAAGCCGTTTTTCTTCCCCGCCTTCTTATCGGGTGACTCTCGACACCTTTTATGTGAATTCACTGAAGCGACAGGAGTCCCCAGGTGCCAAGTTTTAAATGGATGACGTGGCATGAAAAGCACCTTGTCCAACCAAGCTTTGCCTTTCGGGGGGAAAAAAACAACGCCTTGGTGCATTTGTGTGAGTCTGTCCACCCTGTTGCAAAGTTAACAGGTTGTAGATTCATCCGAGTTGGAAGGGAGCTTGTAGGTCATCTAGTCCAACCCCTCCACCCCCCGCCCTCCACCGCCCAAGCAGGAGGCCCTACCGACACTGTTTCTGACAGACGGCAGTCCAAACCTCTTTTTGAAAGCTTCCACGTTCCTCAAGCCAACATTCCTGGCTTGGGGTGGCCATGGGAATTGGTGCGATGGATGGAGGCTTATGAGAGGGTTTGTCCGTGGCCATCCAGGCAAGAAATGAAAAAGGCATTCGGGAATTATTCCCACCCACCCACGCAAACCACCCAACCAGGTGCCGGTTTGCTTGCACGCAATCTTCCCCGCAGACATTTCATTCCCCAGCTACGTAACATCATCAGTGTTAGCAGGTGTGTGGGTTTGCTTCCTGTTTGGGTGATTGGAGTGTGGTTTCTTCTTCTTCTTTTGTAGTTCTTTGGTTAGGGTGTTGTTTTCTGCCTGATGGCTTGCCAGGTGCAAATCCCCGCTTATATAAATAGCAAGCAAATCCCACACTCACTAGCACTGACGATGTTACCTAGTTGGATAATGAAATGTCTTCAAGAAAATCACCAAGCACAGAGAGCACTAAGGACCCCATATCCTCTTCCTCCTCCTCTCCAGAAATCCCTCTCTCTTCTAGCACTGATGATGTTATCTAGTTGGGTGAAGAAATGCCTGTAAGAAAATCACCCAGCTCAGAGACCACCCTATAGTCATTGACCTCCTCCTTCTCATCTCCTTCTCTTCTTCCTCCTCCCCTTCTCTTCCTCTTCCTCCTGCTCTTCTCCTTCCTTCTCTTTCTCCTCCATTCCGCAAACTCCACTCCCTTCTAGCACGGATGACGTTACCTACCTGGGTGAAGAAACGTCTGTAAGAAAACCCCCAAGCTCTGAGACTACCGAGGACCCCATGCTTACAACAGATGCAGCACCTTTCTTAACAGGTGCGGAACAAAACTCCCATTGATCCTCCTTCTGCTAGTAGGGCTTTGTGTAATCAAGCATAGTCAAAAGTTCATTAACCTTCCTGGTTTATTCTCCTTCCTTGGCCAAATTCAACAACGTCCTGTAAAACAGGCCCCCAGCAACCACCCTTTGAAGATTCCTTGGTGTTATGAAAGGATTAAACTCACATCTCCATAAGATCAGAAGTCACCAACAAAGAGGAGAAAGGGTCGGAAGGCTAAACCATAGGTTGAACGATTGAGGGGACCGGTTATGTCTAGCCTAACGAAGAGAAGAACTGGGGTGAACATGATAGCAGTCTTCTAATAGTTGTGGGGCTGCCACAGCGGGGAGAGAGTCAAGCTATTCTCCAAAGCCCCAGAAGACAGGACAAGAGGCAATGAATGGAAACTAATCAAAGAGAGAAGCAACCTAGGACTAAGGAGGAATTTCCTGATAGTGAGAACAATTCATCAGTGGAACAGCTTGCCACCAGAAGTTGTAAATGCTCCAACACTGGAAGTTTTTAAGAAGAGATTGGACAACCATTTGTCTGGAATGGTATAGGGCCTCCTGCTTGAGCAGGGGGTTGGACTAGAAGACTTCAAAGGTCCCTTCCCTATTATTCTATACTCTAGATCTTGTGGGATAAATGACTGACTTCTCGGATAATTAATGGGCTTTGATTGAATTGTGACCCCAAGTGGATAACTTTCTTTTAACGGGATCAGAGCTATACCAGCTATTGCAAAATGAATTGGGAGGAAGATATTTCTTAGTAGATTTCACAGAATGGCATAATTGGTGGTGGTATGGATAACGCAGAATGACAAAGAGTTGGAAAGGGTCTTGGAAGCCTTCTAGTCCAACCCCCCTGTTGCAGACTCTAGAGTCTAGACCATGTCAGGCAAATGGCTGATCAATCTTTTCTTCAAAAGCTCCAATGATGGACATTTGGCCTGTACATCTTCTTCTTCTATATATATAAAAGCGAAGATACCCCTCAGGCATCATCACAAAATCTCCAGAACCGTAAAGCCTACAAACTTGAAATTTGGCACTTATCTTCCTCTTGGCTTCTAAGGGCTCACTAAGAAAGGATTATTTTTCCAAATGACCCTCAGAGCATTTAGAGTATTTCCTATATTATTATTATTAAGATGCTCTGATGCTAAGGACTGCTACTCGTCCTCCCCACCTGAAAAGAAATCTCTTCCAAATACAAAACACAAGCAGAGGAGAGGAGTTTCAGTTTTAGTTTCACAGCACCAAAGCAGCTTTAAATACAGAACAGTTGAGCTAAGCCATGCCCAGGCTCCTTGCTGTCTCCTTGCTCAGACAGCATATACTGTTTCACTTTCCAAACAGCCCTCAACTCTCTCTCACACACTGACAGGACGCTAGCCAGATGAATACCATTAGATGCTGGTAGGCAGAGGGGGAAAAAAAATTCCCTTATTTTCCTCCCCAAAAACTAAGCCCGACCACATTGTTTCATAGCAAAGCACCGGCTGTTGAGCTAGTTTTATTATAAGCAGCAAAAAACACGCTGACTGGGAGATCCTAAAAGGCATCTCCAAGAACTGGATTAAGTCGCCACCCGGACGGATTTGACTCGGGCTTGCCCTTCCCATCTGGATAATGCAGGTAACTTGCTCAAGTGAGAACATCCTTCCAAGTTCCATGAAAGATTGGTAGAACCCGTTCCTAATTGTATTGTTGGAGCAACTACTGGCCGTAAGAAATCAAAGATAAGGCACAGCTTGAGATTTGATATTTTTATGCCTGCCCTGAATGGTTCTCCCCCCTCGGGGCAAAGTTCAGCTTCTGTGAATTTCAGGCAAAAGGTGGAACAAGAATGGATTTGTTTTTGAAGCTGAAGAATTAAGCCAGGGGTGCTCTGGAGCAGAAGGAGAAAAGTTGTAAAGAAAAGAGATTTTGGGAAGGTCATTTTGAACCGAAAGGTTATTCTCTCTTCCTAGGGAAGGGACCTTGGAGGTCTTCTAGTCCAACCCCCTGTCCATGAGTCACAAGGTCTCTTAGGTATAACATATTAAAACAAAAACAACAACTCAAGATGGCACACACAGAAAGGAGAGAAAACTTCGATCTCACAGGTCTGCGTTTAATTTGGACTGTTTTGAAACATGTCATACTATTTGCAACATTACAGCCCTGCTTCTGAGCATAGGAAGTTGCCTTACTGTAAATCATGCCACCTGCTCTTTAGCTCAGGCCTTCTCCTGCGTGGCGGAAACAGAAAATGACCCGATGTCGAAGACAGAGAAATATATTCCTCCTCCACCCCGGCTCCTATATGGCTGTGAATATGTGCTTTGGTTCTGAACATTGCAAGGAGCACCCATTCTGCTAAGGATCCGAAAATAATGCACCCAATGAAACAAATGTTTGTCACGTAATTGAAAGGGGGTGGAAGAAAATCCGCAACTCAGGACCCTTAAACTAGAGGGATCTCTAACTTTCTGTCTCTCTCTCTCTCTCTCTCACGTATCATCAACTTATCATCAATCTACCTACCTATCTGCTGTATGGTGTATAGAATTGGTATAGGGTCTCCTGCTTGGGCGGGAGGTTGGACTAGTTGTCCTACAGGCTCCCTTCAAAGTCTGTTAGCCTGTTAAGGAATTCACGTTATCTATTCTATCATCTATAAACTGTCTATCTGTCTGTCTTTCTCTCTCTCTCTATCCATCCATCCTCCAAGGTCCCTTCCAACTCTATTATTCTATTCTTATCTGTCTAATTATCTATATCTCTCTATCTTCATCCATCCATCCATCCATCCATCCATCCATCCATCCATCCATCCATCCACACACACACACCTACCTACCTACCTACCTATCATTATCATATCTGTGCCTACTTATCTCTATCTATCTCTACCTATCTACCTATCTTCTATCGATCATCCTCTCTCTCTCTCTCTATCTACCTACCTGTCATTACCATATCTGTATCTATTTATCTATTTATCTACCTACCTACCTATCTATCTCTATCTCTACCTACTT